>JAMKQA010026109.1:0-12640 GCA_024699735.1 Posidonia australis
ATAAAAGGTTTTAAAAGTGCACGCATGTGGTTTTGAAAAAGAAAAGAAAAGAATGGTTTTAAAGGCATAGTTTTGTGATTTTTTGGCCTACCAAGCAGTGGTAGACTACCTGGTTTAGTATTGTGGCATCCGAGAGGGATGCTAATGCTTGTGTGTTAGGCATCAGTAGATTGCCTTCTTAATTTGGCAACATCCGAATGTGATGCCTGTGCTTAGCTACCCTCTGCATAGGTTGTCGAATTGCACTACAAGAAAACAGTCTTTTACGACAGTCCTGACTGTCGGTAAAAGTGCAAAAAATAGTGACGGTCACTTGACGATTGACCGATCGTCAGCTAAAGTCCTATCACTAAATGATATTGTGATACTTTTTTGTGACCATCAGTAAAAGTTATTTATTGTGATGTTTTTTTTGTTATTATACATGTTTGATTGACTGATAGCTACTATTGTAACTATCCCAAAAAAAGAGACTTTATCGACGACTAAAGAGATACAAATGTCACTAAAGATCAAAATTTACCGACACATTTTTATTTCTTTTATCACTAATTATATGTTATAGTGACAGTTAACTATATAAACTATCACTATATTAATTATTTATTGACACCATTCAATTTCTCATATTAGTATATATATATTATAGCGATAGCTAACCGCATGTTCTGTCAACATATTAATCATTCATTGACATTTTTTCATTTGTAACATCAATAATTACATATTATAATGATAATAAACTAAGTAATTATATCAAATGGTTCCAATAACAAATGTTAATTAAGAACTATTTACATTACATAATTTGTCTCAAATATATATCACATAAATTAACGTAAACATAACTACCAACCATTTATAAATACATATTTAATAGAAAAGATTTTTTTTTTAGTTGAAAAGTGAAATTGCTACACTTTTTTTTATTTAATACATATCCTTTTGACTTCTTTCTCGTACTTGAGTATCTCATCCACATAGTACTTCAACTTGTTCATTCTATCTCTCGCGAACAAGTGTTGGATGTACAACAACTTGACGTCCTCCATCGGCTTGAGCTCTGACATATCATGATGGTAGTGCTTCTGCTTCAAGGACATCCAACTTCAACTCTTCCCGTTTCATAATATAAAGTAAATTATTTATCCATTTAGATGAACTTGTAAAAGAAATGCCCTAAAAAAGTTGAAAAAAAATGTTTTACCATTTAAAGAAGCAATACAATCTGAAATCCATGTTCTGGACATAAGCAGCAAAGATAACACAAACAATTGAGCACCTTGCTTGTCAAGTAGTGTAGGAACCTAATACATGAAATAGCAACGACTAAAACATAAGTATCCAGCATGCATTCTTCTACAACTTCAGAGAAATAAAATGGTTGTTTAGCTCCTTGGTTTGTGGCTTAATGTTGGGTCTAGAGAATGAGCATTATGAATTTATAAGAAGGGCCTGAAGAACTAATTAACAAGAAAGAATAAGCTACAAACCAATACAATCCCATAAGAACTGGCGAGCAAATGAAAACCCACCAATATTTTGATCAATGCAGCCACTCTAGAAATCAAGGACCTTCAATCCTTTCGTAAATGTGGAACAACTTGCAATGTAATTCCATCATCTTTCTCAGGAGATGATGCTATAACCTCCGTTGTATATGAATCATGCTTAGATTTTAAGAATAAGCTTCCCTGTGGAAAATGAACCAGTAAAAAGTACAAGAAACAGATGTTCTAGAAGTTATAATGAATCAAAGCATGCAAATGAGAAGTCATGGCAAGTCGAAGACCTTTCTACTTGAAACAAATTTGCTACATACTGCCAGTAATTTACACAAACAGTTACAAGAGTTGAAGACCAAAATTTATCTGTAGAATTTTGGCGTGTAGATAAAGCACATGACAAACAAGAAAACACGAAATGCTCAAAATTTAGATACTAATTTTAACCTTTACAATGACTCCTACTTTAGGATTTGCAACAGAAATGGTCACCTGAAAAATAAAATGGTAGTAAGAATTCAATTTTAGGTGGGTGCATGCAAACACCCAAATTTCTCGGCTCATTGTAAAACAATACCTTGCCAGTTTCAACTTGAGCAATGGTCTCATCAAGTCCAATAGCATCATCAGGCTCTGTTCTCATTTATTTATTAGAGAGTTCCATGTTAAGGTAATTAAATACAACACGAGGCATAACACAAGCACAAAACATTTTTCTTGACTAGCCATATAACTAGGGCATCTTATATAAACATGAAGCATTAGCAATGTATCGGACATGCTACTTACCTTTCTGCTAATGAACGTCGATTCATTTAACACCAAGAAAGAGACAATCAGAAAAACTTGGAGCAAATATTAAAATATATAGGACGACACTTTCAATCATCAACTGCTAGTGTTATTATTCATCAAGTGCACAAGAAACACAGAATTAAGTTAAGCTGAAACTCTTGCAGTAAAATAATAGGAGTAAGAGTAAAGACAATATAGTTCATTCATTTCAAGATTTATATATATCCATTAATTTAAACATAAATTTACTTTTATGCTTTGAAAATGTCATAGAATATATAATAGGAATGAAACAAAACCTCCAATTATTCACTTTGAATTCTAGTAGTAATCGAATAAATATATACAGAATGTCAAACACGGTGCAACAGAAATAAGAGGGAAAAAAAGGCCCATAGCCCTTTACGATAAAATTATATTTACCA
Source organism: Posidonia australis (assembly GCA_024699735.1). NCBI lineage: Eukaryota > Viridiplantae > Streptophyta > Magnoliopsida > Alismatales > Posidoniaceae > Posidonia > Posidonia australis. The sequence continues at coordinate 2,726 of JAMKQA010026109.1, forward strand.
ATGCATACAAACAATAAGAATAACTTGTTTATTACATCTCATGATGTTAACATGTGGCAATGTTTCCAATCATTTATGTACAAAAAATATATGATACCTTGAACACTGCCCCAAATCCTCCTCCTCCTAGTTTATCATGTGGATTGAAGCCTTCTGTGGCAGTTTTCAGTTCTGCATAGCTAAAAATATCTGATTTGATAGTCAAACCAAGTGAATCTACAGAATAACATTAACAAAGAACAAGCTCATGAATTCACTTTGAAGATCGAATCAATACGTAAATCTATGCTTTTGAGGTTGGGACTATATCATCTTTACCTTCGTCATCGCTCATGCTATGCCTTCGAAAATCTGCATTGGATTTGTTGCCAGCTTGTTTTCTTATATCGAAGTCTCTTTCTTCAAGATTCCCCTGAAACATAAAAATTATGGTGCTACTTTCACTTCCTTAAACATCTACTAAATAATTTCGAATTTTGTGAAACTAAAATATTATTTAAAAAGAATCGTTAGAAAAGACATGATATCTTGTAATATTTGAGAGATTGTTTTATATGATTTCTAAAGGCCTGAGAATCAGAAATTTAACTAACAATAATTACTTATACTAGATGAAGTAGGCTTGCAAGAAAACTCAGTTTGGCAAATTTAGAACTTAGGATAACCTAATGTGATTCTGACAGTATACAACTGACTATAACCAGAATAAGGATCATTGATATGTGGGATTCACCATATGAAAAAGTGAGCAGTCAAGAAGAATCAATCATTAGAAAAAGGATGCTACATTACTATCAACATATAATCAACTGTCAAATGATAATTAAACAGAGGTACTGTGATTCTGTTAATGTTGTAGATGGACATTAACATTTACACCAAAATGATTTTTTAAGGAGACATTTACTTTATAACATTAGTCTATTTATCCTCAGCTCCTCTATTTTTTGTTTATAAAATTTCAGGACAAAACGCCGGTTTTTCATTTGCACATCAATCAACAATATAAAACTCTATATCTAGCATTGTCCATGGCATAAAAAAGTCAACTTAATGAAAATGCTACCTGGGTACCACTCTGATTAAGCCCTTCCATTGTTATAAAAGCCCTCTCAATTCCAAGGCTGATGCCAACTACAGGGACCTGCTTTCCGCTAAACGTCACTAATAGATTGTCATAGCACCCCCCAGCAGCGATTGATCCAACCTATGAATGCAATCATAGAACTCAAATAATTACCGGTGTTTTTAAATAGATATCACTATATATTACAGCTATCGACAACATAAATAAGTATTATCAATATAATTAATTTTTTGTGACGGCTAATGTTGTTGTTGTCAATAATTTTAATTTATATTGACAACGTAAAATTGACTATCACAATATCTAACTTATAAGGACGGTTAATTTTCACTGTTACTAATGATTATATATATTGACGACTATTTTACATTGAGTGTCAGTAAATATGGGTTTTCTTGTAGTATTGTAGGTGGAGTACGTATTGGATGACCATTGAGTGGTCACTCACGTGTGCTTTGTTTTGTGTATTTTGACAGACACAGGATAGTAGCTATTAGTTGCTAATGCATATAGAAGAAGTCACGTCACCACACATCAAGGATCTAAGTGAGTGTTAGTTTAGTTTTATTTTTGTTGTTTAATGGTTTATTTTATTATTAAGAGTACTTAATCTTAACTGTATTATGAGTGTAACTGTTGGTTAAAAATAAAGATAAAATAATTAATTAAATAAAAATTTATAACTATGTTTTATGATAACGAGTTGAGGGTCGTTACACGTTCGAAGAATGATTATTATTCTAGTTAAAGATTACGAGTTCGAATTCCATGAAGTGTAGAATTTAAAAAAAAAAGAGGTAGAAGAGCATTGTTGAATTTCCCAAATTTCGTCAAAAAAAAAAGATGTGAGTCCTACCAATTCATTGGTCCGTTCAATAAAAAAATGGATTATAGTTAGAAATTTACACCACACAGCTTTCATCTGGTTCTTTTCAAGCTGTTTTTTTTTTTTTTTTTTCTTCCACATGTCGATACTTTATCGGTTAGTTGCTGTTCAGTTGATTTTAAATTGGTTGGATTTGTAGATGGCTGTAATGTGGTCAGACTTGTAGGTATTTGGTTGTGATGAATGCTCGAATGGTACCTACTTCCCCATCGACCAGCAACTATGCTATCGGATCGGATCTGATCATACTTACCCGGGTAATGATTAATCTTACAATCTAATTTTTCATCAAAGTTCTAATTTCACTACTTAACTTCATCGACCTTGATCGATTTTCGCATCTCTTCATTAATTTGACTACCTTAACGCAATGCATGATACAGCACGAGTCAGTATTAACATTGGGTCGGATCGAAGACCCGGATCCGCAAGTTGTGAGGGACTTGTTCACCGAACAAATTCCTCTGACATCTCCGGTCCTCTTCGCACTATATGTAACTCCCTCCATTCCCGTCCTTGTTGTCGCCGACGACTTTTGTGTGAGCCACGGAGATCTAGAGTGAGAAACTCAGAGGATGGTGCTGGTAGCGACGAGAATGGTGGTGGAGCTCGGCGGTGCCGTCCTTCCGAAGAAAAATCCACCGTTCATGTTCCCCTCGGACAAGTCGTGGCCCATCGACGTCCGCAGGCAAGTCAACCCCGACGGTCGAGCGAGAGGTGGCTCGAGGTTGGTGTGTGTTACGAGCGCCGCCTCGTACATCGGTCTCGCCGTCGTGCACGGTCTCGTCGGCCGTGGCTACTTCGTACGCGCCCTCATCGAAAGCCAAGGTTGTTACTTACGCATCATGTAGTTAATTACTTCATTATATGTGTATAAATATATATATATATATACGGCCCTCATCGGCGGTGTCTACTTCGGCCACACCTGATCACGCCTCTATGTGTGTGTGTGTTTTTGTGTCTGTGTATATATGTCAGATATCAGTCATACGATAGGAAAACTAAGATGTTCTATTGGCAATTGCAGAGGACTTGGAAAAGTTGAGGGAGGTGGAGTCAGAGAACGTCGTTGGTGTCGCGACCAACATGATGGATTTGGAGAGCATGTTGGCGGCGTTCGATGGCTGCGCCGGCGTTTTCCACACGTCCAGCTTCATCGATCCCGGTGGCATCTCCGGCTACACGGTAATCATCCAGACCAGTCTCTGTCTCTCTCTCTCTCTCTCTCTCTCTATTATTTGAGTTTCCACCAAATACTCCAGATAAGAATGGCATGTCTTTGTACGTTTTTTATGAAAAAGACTAGGGGATGGGAGAAAGTAATTTACAAAAAAGGATAATTTTGGTGTTGAATGGTGACTGACCGTCAGTGATTTCATTCTAGATTGGGAGAAAGTAATTTAGTTCTTAATTTTATTTTTAACATCCAGGTGTTATTTTATTTTTAACATCCAGGTGTTATTTTATTTTTAACATCCAGGTGTTGACTAACCATCATTAATTTAATGATTACTGTGATTTTAATATAACAACACCTAGAATTCCTAACTAAAAGTTTCGTTGTCGTTAGTCAACAGATCATGTCGACTTCGATGGAGATGAAATATGCAGCAGTCATCTCATACTTCTTATATTATCTTCCTTTTTTCGTAAAAAAAAATGGAAAGTAAATATCATTCTTCTTATTATTACAATTCATAGTGTACACATTAGAGAGTACTTCCATAAACTAGCTCAATTAAGAGAAATGCCTTTTATGATTATTGACGAAAAGAACTTAGTGATCCAATGGTTTCTCAAGTAAAGAAAACCAGGGTCGCTATACCCGCCTAACAGAGCAGTGTCATCATTGCAGCAAACAAATTATGTAATAAGTACTCTTGTGTCTGACAATATATATCTGTCCAACATTACTTCAATAAAATTGATGACTCTGAAAGATCATAGATTTCAACTCCAAATGATCCCTTGATAATTACTCCTGAGAAATATGGTATGTCTTGATTTACAGATTATTTTGAAAATTAAAAAGGTATTATACACACAACGGAAGTGGATTTTCTCCAAAGAAAATTTATTAAACAGATCTAACAATCTTATGTACAAGGGTTTGGTACCATGGTCCTCTTATGTGTTTGGCGATCGTAACTTTCTAGTTCTTCGCCACAAATGACAGAAACATATGGCGGAGATGGAGGCCACGATCACCAAGAATGTGGTGGAGGCATGTGCAAGAACCACCTCTGTCCGAAAATGCATTCTCACATCCTCTCTCTTGGCTTGCATTTGGCAAGGAGATGTCTCCCTTGATCCTGGTAATGTCGTAGACGAGAGCTGTTGGAGCGACGAGACCGTTTGCAGAGAAAGAAAGGTGAGTAGAATAGCAATAAAGTTTACCGCATGATGCTGAGAATTTGAACCTCCTACCGTAACGAGGGAAGCACACCTATGTATGCCCTGATTATTAACTTCACCCTAATTTAACCATCGTTATGCAGCTGTGGCTTGCGTTGGGTAAGACCATGATGGAGAGATCAGCTTGGAGACTAGCAAGAGGAAGGGACATTAAACTTATTTCAATATGCCACGGCCTCGTTACTGGATCTGGGTTTTGCAACCAAAGCCCTTCGACATCCATAGCTTACCTTAAAGGTTTGTCGCAGTATATGTATGCTGTTGTTTTCTTATATATTATATATCTTCGTTCACTACTGGAACTGTTCTTGATTAATTATGATTTCCAGGAGTAAATGATATGTATGCTAAGGGAACGTTGGCCACCATAGATATCGGCGAGGTTGCGGAGGCACATGTCTTGGTGTACGAGGCATCAAATTCCAGTGGGAGGTACATATGTTTCGACGATGTTGTTGAGGAGAGGGAGGACGTATTGAAGATGGAACGGCTTCTTGGACTACAAGCTCAAATATTTGGTGGTTCTGGTGAGGAAGACGGTCGTGAACGTGTCAAGTTAAGCAATGGCAAATTGTCAAGATTGATGTCTAGGACATTTAGGTGTTCTTTTGATAGCTACAACGGGATTGCTTGTTGAGCATATTATCATTATATATTTTGTTACTTATAGTTATCCATTTTATAAATAAATAATACTTCTCGAGGTATCTTAGCTAATGTTGCAAGAACTTGAAGTATTACGATGAAATGTAGATAAAAGAGACAAAAGAATATGAAAAGATCAATTATGTTACAAATAAAAGAGAGAAAGGAATATGAAAAGATCAATTATGTTTCAAATAAGAGAAGAAATCCTAATCCAATTAAGATCTAATCAAATATTCATATCACATATCAAATTTAAATTCAAACGGATCCTAAATGTGTCAATATTCTCAAGAAGTAATCTAAGTTATTCAAATAGAAATTTCAAAATATAAGAGTCAATTAGTGGTGATTGGTGACCTCTACTACGAAGACAATTCTTAAAATCTTGGGACATCTTTTATATTGATGATAATATATATATTTGTTGTTTAAATTTAAGAAAGATGTAATTCCTATTTATGTCTATAAACATGAGGATTCTTTATGTATTTCATCATCTTCTACTATGTATACTTCATCTTTGAATTTGTCTCTCCAACTTTGGAATTGAATGTTGCAAGTTACTTGTATCAAGTTTAAATGATCAACATTGTTAGTTTTATTTTTATCATATTTCTTTCTTTTTATTTTTTATTTCCTTTCTCAATTACATGCTAAATTCCTTTTCTAAGATTAGATGAAGCTATGATAGTTGTTTAATTGTGTAATTAGTTTGCTCTCTCTTCTCTTATGCTTTGTGTCATTATTATATATACTAGACTAGCACGACAATGATTTTCAATTATATTGATAAACTTTGATAGACTAACAATAATTTGTTTGATGTATGACTAGATTTTTCGTCTACTATCATTAGTTGACTGATGTTTGACTAGGTAATAGGCCTTGCAATGAGTTGGACCTTAGACCAAAGACCCATGGCTTTGGACTTGTGAAGTTAGGATCTGAGCTTAGAAAATAAGGCTGATGCACATGTGGACTTGGACTCAATATACCTTCTGTTTAATAGATAGTATTTAGGTCCAAAAATATCTAAACCCGTGGAACTATGGATTCAAAATATATTATGTTAATTATATTTAACTATATAATGATACTTATTTATTTTTTAACAAAAACTCCATTTCCCTTTCCCAACTATATAATAATTATATTTAACTATATCATAATACTTATTTATTGGATTATGATTGTTATTTAGTTTTTCTTTAATAAGAGTGCTTGTTATTAATTATTATAATGATTTTATTAGTATTTTATTACGTATAATATTCATAGGTAATTTTATAAATTGCAGTGATTATTATAACTAATAGATATTTTTTGTTAGATTTTTATATAAGTATCAGTTAATATTCAAACTTGTCAAACCTGAGACCTGAACCCAGACTTGTTATCTTCATGGGTCCAGGTAGGATTTGAAACATCTAGATTTTAGATTATGGGTGTGACCGTGCCCGACTCGGAGGGAAGGCTGAATGTCTGCTAACCAGAGGATGGGTAAGGATTCCTATTACGCACGAGGAAGGTATTAGGCACCCTCGTGCGCCCGAGAAACTCGGTCTTTCTAGTCCAAATGCTTGCCATGGGTTTGATGAATGCGTGTTTGCCTATTCTATATGCTCGTGTACTATGATGACTGAAAACATGCCATGTCAAAGCCAAGGAAAAGAAACCAAGGAAGAAAAAAAAGTCGATCTATGGGTCAGATGTCGGCATTGGCAATGTCGCACTGCTGCACGCCCATGGGCGCTGGAAAATCGTGAAAATTATGGAAAACCGAGGAATCGCGACAAACGAGAGGAAGATTAGGCTCGGCACATAGCTAAAAAGCATGCACCGAGTAGGGAAGAGAAGAAGGAAGCAAACCGTGCAAAAAGATGTGAAGAATGTACAAAATGCAAGTGTGCGTGCAAATTAGAGGAATGTAGGGGGTGTTGTGCAAAAAAACCCAAATCCAAGGGAAATCGGAGTCCAAAAGCCCAAATCATCGCGAAAACATGTAAGAAAGCACATTCCATGCATGCACGTCAAATCTAGGGTCAAACGGGTGTCCTTAGTGCAAGTGAAGTCCTCTAGGGGTTAAAATGCAATTTACCCACTAATGCGTGTAATGTATGTCAAATCAGCATAAGTCAGGGTAAAAAGGCAAGAAAATAACTCAGAAATGACCCAAAAATGTTTCAGGGGCAAAACAGTCATTTTACCCCTGAAAACAGCAAATCAGAACAATAAAAATGAAGTCTAGGGGACTAAACTGCAAATAACCTAGCAAGCAAACCACTCAGAAAAAGTTCTAAAGAAAACAGAGGGCAAAAATGTAATATTCACTGAGATACAAGGCATTCAAGAGATTTTTAGTAAAAAGGGAGTGTTAAAATGCAATTTACCCAACAAAACATGCTTCTGGATAGTTTTTAAAGAAGTTTAGGGAGTTCCATGCAATTTTCACAGCAAAACATGCTTCTGGAAAATTTTTTAAAACAAATCTAGGGACTTCTGTGCAAAAATAAACACTCTGGGAGGTTTCTGGAAAGTATAGGGGCTTAAATGCAATTAAACCATCAAAATTATGCATTCAGAAACATTCACAGAAAACATGAGGGCTTTTATGCAAGTTTTTAACTCTGAAAACACTACTCAAAAAATTCAGGATAAGAAATGTAATATTTTCAGTTAAAACTTTATTAAAATATTTTCAAAAAAATGAAGAATGGACCTAGATGCAATGAATAGACCTAAAAGTAATTCTGAAAGGATCTAAATGCAATGAAAACTATGTTTCTGTATTTTTTATTAATATGCATGATTTTTTATTTTCTTCTATTAAAATGCTCGACGGCCGCCGGCGACGGAGCTCCAAAAAGCGCTCCCCGGAAGTCCGATCTTAGATCTGACTTCGGGGGAAGCAAGAAGAGGACATTCTAGGAAGATCCAATGGAGTGGATCGGAGGTTTGATGGCCTAAAACGGCCACCCACCTCCCTCACCGTGGAGGACGTCTGGCGGCTGCGGCGAGCTGGCTGGAGGCAATCTGGGCTGCGGCCCGGCGCGCGAATGCTTCTGGGAGGTTGAGGATGAGGAGGGGAGCGTCCAAGTTGCTTCCGGAGTGACTCCGCGGCTAGGGGTGCGAAGGCCACGGTCACCGCGGTCTGCTCCGACGGGCAGCGCGGCTGGAGGTGATCTGGAGGCTGGAGCGGCACGGCGGAGGCTCGAGGAGCGTCGCGGGGACACGGCGAAGTTCCGGGAGGCATCAGCGAGGCTAGGGGGAGTCTGGAGCGTTCCCCCCACCTCGCGCTCTGGCGAGGGGGACTGCGGCAGTGGTTGGGTCGTCGCGGAGCGTCGGGGCGACGGCGGAGCGGCGAGGAGAGGTTCAGCGCGGGGCGGGGCGTCCTCCAGAAGCCTTGGAGTGGAGCAGGGACCGCCGGAGCGGCCGGAGCTCCACGTGACGGCGAGCGACGGCGGCAGCGGCACGGCAGGGACGTCGGGGCGACGGCGGAACGGCGTGGAGAGACTCGACGAACTCGCGGGTGAAGCGTGGAGCTTCCTGGGTTGTTGGTGCGGGGCGACGCGGACTCGCGCGATCGGAGATGCTCCCCCCACCTTCGTATTGGCGGCGAGGATTGCGGCAAGTCGTCGGTGGCGTCGGCGACGGCGACGGCACGGGTTCCTCTGGAACAGAGGGAACCCAGCGGGGGAGGAGAGAAGAAGAGGAGAGAGGAGGAGAAGAGAGGAGAGGCCCTGAGGGGCCTTGCCGGAGGCCAAGCGGCCTAAGGTCCGCCGGAGGTGGTGAACCCACAACCAGAACCGAAGAAGACGGGGGCCAGAGATGGCCTGCCGCGCCGAGGTGCGAGCCAAGGGTCCAGAGGGCCCTATAGGGTGCGATCAGAATGGAAAAGAATGGGAGAGTTTGTTACCTGAGTGCAGGATACCCTCCCTGTTGGCTGGACGACGTTCCTCCTCCGGTTGGCTCTGGTTGCGGGAACCGGCTAGTGGCTCTCGCGGTTACTGGCTGGGATGTTCTCCGGCTCTAGGGTGTGAGGAGGGGTTGCTGGATCGGAGGTTCCAAAAGGGTGGCTCGTGCTGGTTGCTGGCTCTGGGGACGAGAGGGGTTTGCTGGCTGGTCGCTCGCGAGAGCGTTCTCTCTCTTCAGATCAAGGTCGGAAAACTCCTCCTCCCCTTCCTTCTGTCCGTGGTGAGTTGTTGTGGAGAAAAATCATCCCCCGAGATCGCGCCGATCACCGCTGGACCAGGAGGAGATCGCGTTGCCGTTTTTTCTTCTTTCCTTTCAAAAAACAAGCGAGCTTTTTTCTTTTTATTTTATTTTAGAGTTTTGGTTAGTTTTTTTTTTAATTAGGGGTTTTGGGTTTTATTGTTTTAATTTTTTTTGTGATTTTAATTAAGGTTTTGAGTTTTATTATTTTAAGTTTAATTAAGCGATTTTAATTAGGGTTTGGGTTTTATTATTTTAAGTTTAATTAAGTGATTTTAATTAGGGCCTTTGGATTTTATTATTTTAAGTTTAATTAAGTGATTTTAATTAGAGCTTTTGGATTTTATTATTTTAAGTTTAATTAAGTGATTTTAATTAGGACTTTTGGATTTTATTATTTTAAGTTTAATTAAGTGATTTTAATTAGAGTTTTTGGATTTTATTATATTAGGGTTTTTGTGATTTTAATTAGGATTTTTGGATTTTATTATTTTAAGTTTTAAATGGAATTTTGCGAATTAAACGTGATTATTAATTTTGGGATTTAAGGTTTTATTTAATTAATTTGAAATTAGGGTTTTGAGTTTTAATTAAGGTTTATTTAGGGATTTTGAGTTAATTAGGATTTATCTATGGACTTTTGGATTAATTAGGGTTTATTTAT
>JAMKQA010026111.1:0-15671 GCA_024699735.1 Posidonia australis
AACCGGACTCCAAATTGGTCCCAGGTTGCAACCAGATGCACAGAAAACCACCCACAACCACACACAACCAAGAAACAACAGGTTATCCATTAATAAACCATTAAGCACAAAATCACTAATAATACATGGTTTATTAAATACAAATGGATAACCGGGACTAGATGTTACAGAAACTTATCATGGTTCCTTATTGCTCGATAAGTGCGAAACTTATCATTGTTCCGTCTGGTCGATAAGTCCGAAACATATCATTGTTCCTTCTGCTCGATAAGTGCGAAACTTATCATTGTTCTTTCTTGCTCGATAAGTGCGAAACTTATCATTGTTCCCTATTGCTCGATAAGTGCGAAACTTATCATTATTTCTTTCAGCTCGATAAGTACGAAACTAATCATTGTTCCTTTTGCTCGATAAGTGTGAAACTTATCATTGTACCGTTTCCTCGATAAGTGCGAAACTTACCATTGTTCCTTTTGTTCGATATGTGCGAAACTTATCATTATTCCTTCTTACTCGATTAGTGCGAAACTTATCATTGTTCCTCTTGCTCGATAAGTGCGAAACTTATCATTGTTCCATTTGCTCGATAAGTGCGAAACTTATCATTGTTCCTTTTGCTCGATAAGTGCGAAACTTACCATTGTTCCTTCTTGCTCGATAAGTGCGACACTTTTCATTGTTCCTCTTGGTCGATAAGTACGAAACTTATCATTGTTCCGTTTGCTCGATAAGTGTAAAACTTATCATTGTTCCTCTTGGTCGATAAGTCCGAAACTTATCAGAGTTCCTATTGCTCGATAAGTGCGAAACTTACAATTTTTCCTTCTTGCTCGATAAGTTCGAAACTTATCATTGTTTCCTTCTTGCTCGATAAGTGCGAAACTTATCATTATTCCATCTTGCTCGATAAGTGCGAAACTTATCATTATTTCATCTTGCTCGATAAGTGCGAAACAGATCATTGTTCCCTTTTGCTCGATAAGTGCGAAACTTATCATTGTTTCTTTCAGCTCGATAAGTGTGAAACTTATCGTTGTTCCTTTTGCTCGATAAGTGCGAAACCTATCATTGTTCCTTCTGCTCGATAAGTGCGAAACTTATCAATGTTCTTTCTTGCTCAATAAGTGCGAAACTTATCATTGTTCCTTATTGCTCGATAAGTGCGAAACTTATCAGTATTTCTTTCAGCTCGATAAGGACGAAACTTATCATTGTTCCTTTTGCTCGATAAGTGTGAAACTTATCATTGTTCTGTTTGCTCGATAAGTGCGAAACTTATCATTGTTCCTTTTGCTCGATATGTGCGAAACTTATAATTATTCCTTCATACTCGATAAGTGCGAAACTTATCATTGTTCCTCTTGCTCGATAAGTGCGAAACTTATCATTGTTCCTTTTGCTCGATAAGTGCGAAAGTTATAATTATTCCTTTTGCTCGATAATTGCAAAACTTACCATTGTTCCTTCTTGCTCAATAAGTGCGACACTTATCATTGTTCCTCTTGGTCGATAACTTTGAAACTTATCATTGTTCCTTTTGCTCGATAAGTGTAAAACATATCATTGTTCCTCTTGGTCGATAAGTCCGAAACTTATCAGAGTTCCTTTTGCTCGATAAGTGCGAAACTTATCATTGTTCCTTCTTCTCGATAAGTGCGAAACTTATCATTGTTTCCTTCTTGCTCGATAAGTGCGAAACTTATCATTATTCCATCTTGCTCGATAAGTACGAAACTTATCATTATTTCATCTTGCTCGATAAGTGCGAAACAGATCATTGTTCCCTTTTGCTCGATAAGTGCGAAACTTATCATTGTTTCTTTCAGCTCGATAAATGCGAAACTTATCATTGTTCCTTTTGCTCGATAAGTGCGAAACCTATCATTGTTCCTTCTGCTCGATAAGTGCGAAACTTATTATTTTTCCTTCTTCCTCGATAAGTGCGAAACTTATCAATATCTCCTCTTGTTTGATAAGTGCGAAACTTATCATTGTTCCTTCTGCCTGATAAGTGCGAAACTTATCATTGTTCCATTTGCTCGATAAGTGTGAAACTTATCATTGTTCCTTCTTGCTCGATAAGTGCGAAACTTATCATTGTTCTTTCTTGCTCGATAAGTGCAAAACTTATCATTGTTCCTTTTGCTTGATAAGTGCGCAACTTATCATTGTTCCTTTTGCTCGATAAGTGCGAAACTTATCATTGTTCCTTTTGCTCGATAAGTGTGAAACTTATCAATGTCACTTCTTGCTCGATCAGTGCAAAACTTATCATTGTTGCTTCTGCTCGATAAGTGTGAAACTTATCGTTGTTCCATCTGCTCGATAAGTGCGAAACTTATCATTGTTCCTTCTTGCTCGATATGTGCGAAACTTATCATTGTTCCCTTCTGGTCGATAAGTGCGAAACTTATCATAGTTTCTTCTGGTCGATTAGTCCGAAACTTTTCATTCTGCCTTCTAGTCGATAAGTCCGAAACTTATCATTGTTCCTTCTGCCCGATAAGTGCGAAACTTATCATTGTTCCTTCTGCTCGACAAGTGTGAAACTTATCATTGTTCCTTTTGCTCGATAAGTGCGAAACTTATCATTGTTTCCTTCTGCTCGATAAGTGTGAAACTTATCATTGTTCCTTTTGCTCGATAAGTGTGAAACTTATCATTGTTCTTTCTGCTCGATTAGTGTGAAACTTATCATTCTTCCTTGTTGCTCGATAAGTGCGAAAGTTATCATTGTTCCTTCTGCTAGATAAGTCCGAAACTTATCATTGTTCTTTCTGCTCGATAAGTGTGAAACTTATCATTCTTCCTTCTTGCTCGATAAGTGCGAAAGTTATCATTGTTCCTTCTACTAGATAAGTGCGAAACTTATCATTGTTCCTTTTGCTCGATAAGTGTGAAACTTATCATTGTTCTTTCTGCTCGATAAGTGTGAAACTTATCATTCTTCCTTCTTGCTCGATAAGTGCGAAGCTTATCTTTGTTCCATTTGCTCGATAAGTGCGAAACTTATCATTGTTCCTTCTTGCTCGATAAGTGCGAAACTTATCATTGTTCCTCTTGGTCGATAAGTCCGAAACTTATCATTGTTCCTTTTACTCGATAAGTGCGAAACTTATCATTGTTCCACTTGGTCGATAAGTCCGAAACTTATCATTGTTCCTTTTGCTTGATATGTGCGAAACTAATCATTGTTCCATCTTGCTCGATAAGTGCGAAACTTATCATTGTTCCATTTGCTCGGAAAGTGCGAAACTTATCATTGTTCCTTCTTGTCGATAAGTGCAAAACTTATCATTGTTTCTTCTGCTCGATAAGTGCAAAACTGATCATTGTTCCATCTGCTCGATAAGTGCGAAACTTATCATTTTTCCTTCTGGTCGATAAGTCCAAAACTTATCATTGTTCCTCTTGCTCGATAAGTGCGAAGCTTATCTTTGTTCCATTTGCTCGATAAGTGCGAAACTTATCATTGTTCCTTCTTGCTCGATAAGTGCGAAACTTATCATTGTTCCTCTTGGTCGATAAGTCCGAAACTTATCATTGTTCCTTTTGCTCGATAAGTGCGAAACTTATCATTGTTCCACTTGGTCGATAAGTCCGAAACTTATCATTGTTCCTTTTGCTCGATATGTGCGAAACTTATCATTGTTCCATCTTGCTCGATAAGTGCAATACTTATCATAGTTCCTTTTGCTCGGAATGTGCGAAACTTATCATTGTTCCTTCTTGTCGATAAGTGCGAAACTTATCATTATTTCTTCTGCTCGATAAGTGCGAAACTGATCATTGTTCCATCTGCTCGATATGTGCGAAACTTATCAGTGTTCCTTCTTGCTTGATAAGTGTGAAACTTATCATTGTTCCCTTCAGGTCGATAAGTCCGAAACTTATCATTGTTCCTTCTTGTCGATAGGTTCGAAACTTATCATTGTTACTTCTAGTCGATAAGTCCAAAACTTATAATTTTTCCTTCTGCCCGATAAGTGCGAAACTTTCCATTGTTCCTTCTTTCTCGATAAGTGCGAAGCATATCATTGTTCCATTTGCTCGATATGTGTGAAACTTATCATTGTTCCTTCTTGTTCGATAAGTGCAAAACTTATCATTGTTCCTCTTGGTCGATAAGTCCGAAACATATCATTGTTCCTTTTGCTCGATAAGTGCGAAACTTATCGTTGTTCCACTTGGTCGATAAGTCCAAAACTTATCATTGTTCCTTTTGCTCGATAAGTGCGAAACTTATTAGTGTTCCATCTTGCTCGATAAGTGTGAAACTTATCATTGTTTCCTTCCTACTCGAAAAGTGCGAAACTTTTCATTGTTCCTTCTGGTCGATAAGTGCGAAACTTATCATTGTTCCTTCTGCTCGATAAGTGCAAAACTTATCATTGTTCCATCTGCTCGATAAGTGCGAAACTTATCATTGTTCCTTCTTGCTTGATAAGTGCGAAACTTATCACTGTTCCCTTCTGGTCGATAAGTCCGAAACTTATCATTGTTCCTTCTTGTCGATAATTCCGAAACTTATCATTGTTCCTTCTGGTCGATAAGTCCGAAACTTATAATTTTTCCTTCTGCCCGATAAGTGCGAAACTTATCATTGTTCCTTCTGCTCGATAAGTGCGAAACTTATCATTGTTTCCTTCAGCTCGATAAGTGTGAAACTTATCATTGTTCCTTCTTGCTGATACGTGCGAAACTTATCATTGTTCCTCTTGGTCGATACGTCTGAAACTTATCATTGTTACTTTTGCTCGATAATTGCGAAACTTATCATTGTTCCTTCTTGCTCGATAAGTGTGAAACTTATCATTGTTTCCTTCTTGCTCAATAAGTGCGAAACTTATCATTGTTCCTTCTTACTTGATAAGTGCGAAACTTATCATTGTTCCCTTTTGCTCGATAATTGCGAAACTTGTCATTTTTTCTTTCTGCTCGATAAGTGCGAGACTTATCATTGTTCCTTTTGCTCGATTAGTGCAAAAGTTATCATGTTTTCTTTTGCTCGATAAGTGCGAAACTTATCTTTGTTCCTTCATGCTCGATAAGTGTGAAACTTATCATTGTCTCCTTTTGCTCGATAAGTGCGAAACTTATCATTGTTCCTTCTGCTCGATAAGTGCGAAACTTATCATTGTTATTTTTGCTCGATAAGTGCGAAAATTATCATTGTTTCCTTCTGCTCGACAAGTGCGAAACTGATCAGTGTTCCTTTCGCACGATAAGTGCGAAACTTATCATTGTTCCTTTTGCTCGATAAGTGCGAAACTTATCATCGTTCCCTCTTGCTCGATATGTGTGAAACTTATCGTTGTTCCTTCAGCTCGATAAGTGCGAAACTTATCAATGTTCTTTCCTGCTCGATATGTGCGAGACTTATCACTGTTCCTTATTGCTCGATATGTGCGTAACTTATCATTGTTTCTTTCTGCTCGATAAGTGCGAAACTTATCATTGTTCCATTTGCTCGATTAGTGCAAAACTTATCATTGTTCCTTTTGCTCGATAAGTGCAAAACTTATCATTGTTCCTCTTGCTCGATAAGTGTGAAACTTATCGTTGTTCCTTTTGCTCGATAAGTGCGAAACATATCATTGTTCCTTCTTGCTCGATAAGTGCGAAACTTATCATTGTTCCTCTTGGTCGAAAAGTCTGAAACTTATCATTTTTCTTTTGCTCGATAAGTGCGAAACTTATCATTGCTCCTCTTGGTCGATAAGTCCAAAAATTATCACTGTTCCTTTTGCTCGATAAGAGCGAAACTAATCATTGTTCCTTCTTCTCGATAAGTGCAAAATTTATCATTGTTCCATCTTGCTCGATAAGTGCGAAACTTATCATTGTTTCCTTCTTGCTCGATAAGTGCGAATCTTATTAGTGTTCCTTCTGGTCGATAAGTCCGAAACTTATCATTGTTCCTCTTGCTCGTTAATTGCGAAACTTGTCATTGTTCCTTCTTGCTCGATTTGTGCGAAAATTACCATTGTTCCATCTTGCTCGATAAGTGCGAAACTTATCATTGTTTCCTTCTTGCTCGATAAGTGCGAAACTTATCATTGTTCCTTCTGGTCGATAAGTGCGAAACTTATCATTGTTCCTTCTGCTCGATTAGTGCGAAACTTATCATTCTTCCTTCTGCTTGATAAGTGCGAAACTTATCATAGTTCCTTCTTGCCCGATAAGTGCGAAACTTATCATTGTTCCCTTCTGGTCGAAAAGTCCAAAACTTATCAATGTTCCTTCTGGTCGATGAGTCCGAAACTAATTATTGTTCCTTCTGGTCGATAAGTCAGAAACTTATCATTGTGCCTTCTACCCGATAAGTGTGAAACTTATCATAGTTTCTTCTGCTCGATATGTGCGAAACTTGTCATTGTTTCCTTTTGCTCGATAAGAGCGAAACTAATCATTGTTCCTTCTTCTCGATAAGTGCAAAATTTATCATTGTTCCTTCTTGCTCGATAAGTGCGAAACTTATCATTGTTCCTCTTGGTAGATAAGTCCGAAACTTATCATTATTCATGCCGCCACACATCAGGGATCCAAGTGAGTGTTAATTTAGTTTTATTTCTATTATTTAGTGATTTTATTTTATTGTTGAGAGCACATAGCCTTGGCTACATTATAGTGTAACTTTTGGCTAATAATAAAGATAAAACAAATAATTAAGTGAAAATTTGTAGTTATGTTTAATAGTGGTGACTTGGGGGTCGCTCCATTTTCTAAGAAATGGAAAATTACAACTCTAATGCAAATCAAAAACAATGAAAAGTTTGCAACTTGCGAATAAAATAACTAATGACCCAAGACTGTTTCAGAGATCCTTATAACCAGTTATGCAAGTAATGGCCAAACCACCCTGTAGATAAGACATGAAAATCGTTGTCTACCTAACGTCTCCTATGTGATTGGCGTCAGTACTCGCCATTGGTAGGAGCGGTGGTGGACCAAGGCACCAATAAGACAGGCAACACAAATGCCAATCTATTCCAGCAACCGAAATCTGTCCTAGACAGACTCAACGAGTCAATGCCAAACAAGCCTAATTAAACAGAGAAGTTTCAGAAAGAACGTAGATTTTAATTGTTAAAATAGTTAATTAGTGGCTTAGTTAAACTGCATTCACACAGCTAGTTTAGGTTCCTATGGCAAAGGGTTATGGCTTTTTTTTTCTTCTGGGAGCCTAGGATTACACTCGATGGGATTTGTCTTCTTCAATATCACTCTTACATCTTTGGGAGATCTACAAAGGAGGCCTAGGCTGTGCGTTTGTCTTTCTATAGAGGGGCCCACAACTCAAGATTTTATCCTTAGAGTCGTTTCCTAACAAACCATAAAAACAGTAAATAAATAAGATACAATAAGATATCAAGTATCTACTTGGGTATGTTACTCACTTAGGGAGAAAGAGTCAGAAACATGCCCCTAGGACACTTAGTTAAACTGCATTCACACAGCTAGTTTAGGTTCCTATGGCAATGGGTTATGGCTTTTTTTTTCTTCTGGGAGCCTAGGATTACACTCGATGGGATTTGTCTTCTTCAATATCACTCTTACATCTTTGGGAGATCTACAAAGGAGGCCTAGGCTATGCGTTTGTCTTTCTATAGAGGGGCCCACAACTCAAGATTTTATCCTTAGAGTCGTTTCCTAACAAACCATAAAAATAGTAAATAAATAAGATACAATAAGATATCAAGTATCTACTTGGGTATGTTACTCACTTAGGGAGAAAGAGTCAGAAACATGCCCCTAGGACACTATGAGTTCTCGAACTAGAAATCACAACCAGACAGAGTATGGGAGAGTGACTTGTGCTCGCCTGATTTGCTCAGTCTGATTACTCTAACTTTAAAGAGATTCCCTAAAAAACATTAATCTTATTGTATAGGAAATAGTTTCCACCCTAATGGTGGACATAAAACAAACCTAAAATCTGAAAAAAAGGACAATGGATAGGATATTATTAGATTTTATTTACTGAATACTGTCAATCTCAAAAAAAACAATGTAATCAGATGAAAAAAAACAAAGATCTATAGTGACAAAACCATGAATATTTAACGTCACTTGTACAAAGGGCGTCGACAAGTGTGCGATAAGTGTTGACGCCTCAATGATCGACGACGTGAAACTCAAGCGGAATATTCACAAATAAAAAATCACTGGATAAATGCCTAGGTACTATGAAACCCTAAGCGCATAGATTCCAGACCGAAAACTACACCTAATTTCTAGAAATAAATGAAAATAAAATAAAATAAAGCAAGGGAAAGGATGACATACATTGCACGAGGGTTGGCCCAAACCGATCCCACCGTGATCGCTAATTTACAATGGATGTGAATTTTAGGGGTATTGTAGAATCGTCGATGTGTCTACTCACTTAATTAATTCTTGTGATCACCACTTGTCTCTTTCTTCGTTCGATGGTTGACAAGATGACTTGTGGGGGTGTGGTGGTTTTGATGATGTAAGCTCTTGATTCACTAAGTCGGCTACAGGATGCTTCCTAGCGGCATCCTCGTTGCAAGGGTGTGGTGGTTTTGATGATGTAAGCTCTAGATTCACTAGGTCAGCTATAGGATGCTTCCTAGCGGCATCCTCGTGCTTTTGTAATAATCCTTCCCTTCAAAACAGATGAAATATAGATCTGGATTGATTTTAAGTGAAACAAAATAACATAAAATAATGAATCTAATACTAACCAGGGGTTGTCCTTGCATGTACATGCCATGGGCTATATTATGTCATGCAATGGATTTATGTTAATGAAAATGCAATAAGAGAAAAATACTCCCTTCACCCTCGTGCACTTTGGAGTGGTTGATGGAGGTGGAGGCCAGTCTGATGGAGCTCCAAGACGTGCTTTGGCTTCGACAGGATGATCTCTAGTGCACTATCTCTCACAAGATCTCTCTATGTTTTTTACTAGCTCCTTAAGATTTGAAAATGTGCCTCCCCTTTCAAACTCTTGACCTAGGGGTCAATTTATAGAGTTTTAGGGCTAGAGATCTTGTCAAAGATGACATATGGATCAAAGGCTAGGATTGAATACTATTAAAAAGGCAAAAATAGGAGATTAGATCTCATCGCTGGTTGACTAGGCGACACAATCTTCAAGTCACCACCTTGATAGGCAGCGAGTCTAAAGATTCCAATTCCGACTATACATGGTGAATCAGCACCGAAAAGGTAATTAAATCTGCCACATAAGTTTGTCGCTGAAGCATGTGGTGCCAAGTTACTAAAAAGAAATTTTTCGAAAATTTAAAATCAGGAGATATCTATTACGAATCTATTATCAAATATTAATCAAATCAATCTAGAAAAATCATACTCGTAATTGAAAGATATTTAAAATAATTTCCAAATTCAAAATCTACTTGAAATGTTAAGTAAATTGGATTTGAAAATCAAATCTTCAATAATTACGAGAAATTATCAATTAAAATCAAGGACAAATCTAGTCTATTTAGATTCATAATTATCTTGATTTTTAGATTTTATCTTTAGTTATTTGGCATTATCTTCAATTAAATATAGTTATAACATTAAAAATGTGATGACTAAAAATAAAGTCCCATTTTAAATATAAAAATAAAATTTGACCTTAATTCATTGTCATCCTTTCTTCTATAGGGTTTCTGAAATTATTCATATATATTTATATGATATGTTATACTTTTAAGGGCTTTGAAAAATGATAGAAATAATAATAATTATGAAGAAAATCATGATAATATTCATAAATATCCCAAATATTATATTAAGGCCTAAAATGACATAATATTGAGAGAGAGATGGCCAGTGACACCTGAGTAACTTGTCACGTCTAGGAATGGCAATAGGATATGTTGCCTCCTTCTGTGGCGATAAGGCTAGTTGCCTACTACCATGGCAACAACATGGTCTTTTATAGATTACACCCTTGCCTTTTATCTTAATCCATGAGTTGCATTAAAAACATTGAAAAACACTGAAATTCCATGGGAAATCTGGAAGACGGTAAGAGCTCCTTAGTCACGTAATCTGGGGTACCTCAAGGGTTCCTATCTCAAGTGAAATCTGGGAAATGCGAAAATGGGATATCTACAGAAACCACATGAACCAATTGAAGATATGTTCAATAGATTTAATGAAATTACCAACCCTCTTCAGTCACTTGGAAGAGGATTCTCTGAAAGTGACATGGTAACAAAAGTCCTTAGGTCTCTTACTCTTGAATGGATGAAAAAGACCATAGCCATTGAAGAAGCTAAGGATCTCTCAAAGTACTCAATTGAAAATCTCATTAGAAACTTGACTTCGTATGAAGTTCAAATGAAAGAAAAAGAAAATGATGAAAACACTCCCAATAAGAAAAATATAACTCTTAAAATTACAATTGATTCAAAAAATTCTGAAAAAGAGGATGATGAAGACATTTCTCTTCTCACCAGAAAATTCAAAAGATTTATTAAAAGAGAAAAATTTTATTAAAAGGAAAATCAAGATAAAACCAAAGAAGAAACACCTCTATGCTTTAAATGTAATAAACCAGGACATATAAAAAGGGATCATCCTTGTTAAAATTAAAAAAAATTAAAAGAGACAAAAGGCAACCCAAGGAAAAGACACTTCAAGCTACTTAGGATGAAAGTAGCTCTTCTTCTGATGAAGAGTCGCCATTAGATGGAGAAAATACTCACATGTGCCTCATGGCACAAGATGTTGAGCTAGTTTCATCACCAAATACTAAAGAATTCACCAAGAATGAACTATTGGATGCATTCAATGAACTTTATGAAAAATACAAATCCAAAAAAATAAAGAACAAACAAATGAACCAAACTATAAATGATTTAACAAAAGAAACTGAATTGTTGATTAATGAAGGAGAAAAATTGGTCTTGGAAAAAGAAGATTTAAATCTTAAAAAATTTTAAATAAATCATAGCCTAGATCACATGAAGTACAAAATAACAAATTTGGAAAAAGATATTGCTTCATTGAAAAACAAAAGTAATGACCTCTTGAATACTCTAATAAAATTTACAAAAAGAAGGAAAGCATTTATAAATTACTTTCTAGCCAAAGAATCTTAAACAAACAAAGATTAGGCTTTCCTCAATTTAGAGATGTACCTTATGAAGATGGCTTTGTAAGAGCTTCAACTAATGAAAAATATGTATTCATTGTCAAGAAATAAATACAAAATAAATGAATGCCAAAGGCAAATGTCTGGTCTCCAAGAACTAACAGATCAGGACCCAAAAGGATGATTTGGGTACCAAAGTCATTGCACTAGTTCTAGCATGGGGAACATGTGCCTTCGAGACACACTCCCAAATTGCACATCTCATCCGAGCTACCCACACGCGGTTGACCCATATAGAGCACAAATATTACATTCTACCCCTTTAAAAGAATTTTCTCTCCAAAATTTCCTTCTAATAACACAAGTGGAGGTACTAAGCCAAGATGTCTGCCTTACGTTCCCAAGTTACCTCTTCTGCTCTATGGTGTCGCCACTGAATTAACACTAGAGGGATAATCTTTTTTTATGAAGACTTACTCTTTTCTATATAATACCTACACAACATACTCTGCCACCGATAAGTCTTGTTGAACCTCTTCTGGCTATACTGGAATAACCTAGGAAGCATCTGCTAAACACTTTCTCAGCATCGAAACGTGGAAGGCGCTATTCACACTGGAAAACTCTGGAAGTAGGTCAAACTTATATGCCATCTCACCAACTCTTCTAATAATTTGATATGGTCTAATGTAGAGAGGGATTAGCTTGCCTCCATTACCAAACCTCGCTACACCCTTGGTTGATGACACTTTAAGGAAGACAAAGTCTCCCACCTCAAACTCCAAGGGCCTGCATCTTCGATCAGCATAGCTCTTCTGTCTGCTCTGTGCTGCAAGCAATCTCTTTTTATCAGGTCTACGTTATGCTTGTATTGCTGCATAATCTCTAGTCCCACTAGCTGTCGCTTGCCTACCTCACTCCAACATGTGGGCGTCCTGCATGGCCTACCATACAATGCCTCATATGGTGCGATCCCAATGTTGGCATGGTAGCTATTGTTGTAGGCGAACTCTATAAGCGGCAGATGATATTCCCAACTGCCTTCAAAATTCAGGGCACATGCTCGCAACATATCTTCTAAGGTCTGGATCGTCCTTTTGGCCTGACCATCTGTCTGGGAATATAAGATGGTAGCTATTGTCTGGATCGTTCAATATTGTTCGAGACGCCTCTTGTAGAGCCCTTCAAAAATCTGGTTGTAAATCTAGTGTCTTTGTCAGATACAATCGATACTGGGACCCAATGTAGCTTGACTATCTTTGCCACTTATAGTTCTTCTAGCTGCGACAAGGGAAGACTCACTCTCATAGGCAAAAAGTGCATTGACTTGATGAGCCGGTCGTCGATCGCACACACTGTATCATTCTTTCTTCTGGTCTTGGGCAGTCCCATGACAAAGCTCATCGACACGTACTCCCACTCCTAGACTAGGATATCTAGAGGCTATAGGGTCGCTCTAGACTTCTGATACTCTATTTTCACCATCTAGTAGGTTGCGCACTTTTCCACAAACTCTACTATTTTCCTCTGTATCCTAGGCTACCAAAAGTTTCTCTTTAAGTCTTTATACATCTTGGTGCTTCCTGGGTGAATTGTATATCTAGACCAGTGGGCCTTGTCTAGAAGACTCTTCTTTATCTCTTCTATCTAAGGCATGTACAATCCTAAATCATACCTCAACCTAGCGTCCACGCCAACTAAAAAATGAGGTGTTGTACTCGCTTACATTTTCTATCTTGTGTCCCTAACAAAGGGATCTAACTACTAGGGAACAATGATGGCTTTTACCATCCTTGAATGAACTGACAGGTTCGCCAACAAAGTCGTCACTGGTCCTTAAGACTGTCTTTGTGGCTTACACAAGACCAGCTACTGCATCAAGTGCCACTCCTTGATCATCAAGTTGGCCATGATGTATGTGCACCTGCTTAGCACGTCTACGACCACGTTTGCTTTTCCTAGGTGGTACGACAGACAAAAATCATAGTCCTTGATGTACTCCATCCATATTCTATGTCTCAGGTTTAAATCCTTTTGCAAGAAGATATACTTCAGACTCTTTTGGTCAGTGAAGACTTTAAATTGTTAGCTGTACAAATAATGTCTCCAAATCTTCAGGACGAACACCATTGCTGCCATCTCTAGGTCATGAGTTGGGTAATTCTTTTCATGGACCTTTAACTATCAGGAAGCATAAGCTACTACCTTCTCTTGCTGCATCAAATTACACCCCAACTCGATCCCACAGGCTTCACTATACACTATGAATCCTCCACTTCCTACTAGCAGAATGGGAATGAGTGAGAACCAGACAGTGGTGATGGGACAAAGTATGGGTCCTAGGACGAGCTATTGTCATCGACAATGGCTAGCTCAGGAGAGGATGATCGAGATCTGTCACTAAAGGGGAAACACAGAACGACGACTCTCGAGCTTTGGTAGAGGAACTCGCACAATAACCTGGACAAGAGAAATAAGAATCAGGGAAACCTGATGTGAGTAAAACACGACACAGATGCAATGTTATTATGGTGGCATGAATGGCATGCATCTATATGAATGCAACTAATATGCTCTCTCTCACCAACTAAGTGTTTCCTAAAAGCCCATTGTGACCATGCCGGTGGAACCCTGCACGGCTCAACTACGGTGCGTGGAAGCACACGAGGAGTGCCGATACGGTCACGGCGAATATGGTGAATCCGGAGAAGACGATTGGGCTCGGAAACACCAAGGAAAGAGAAGAAAGGATAAGGAAAGGAGTCGCCACCTAGTCTTTTAATGGAAAGACAAGGAAAACCAAAAGAAATCAAGGCGAAGAAAACACATACATGCTCCGTGCCTAATGGATGCAACACTTGGCCATTGTGGGCCACAGAAAGAGTAAGGATTCTTGTTACGCATGGAGAATGGGCCCCCATAAGCCCGAAAAAATCGGTCTTTCTAGGTTTCCTGCTTGCTAGTGGTCTATTGTGTATATGCTTGCCTATTCTGAGTGCACATGCCTTATATGATTGTGAAAACATACCAAATCAAAGAAATGAAGAAGAAAAAAGAAAAAATGATAATCCAAGGGACAAATGTAGGCATTGATAATGCCACTTTATTATATACCCTTGGGCGATGAGGAAAATTGTGAAAATCGAGAATACTCAGAAAGCGTCATGCAAATCAGCGGAAACTTGAATAAATCTGAGAAAATCAAATTGGGGAAAATAATCCTCTTTCGGGTCAATGTTAGTGTTGTCAAGCCTATTAATGTACGCCTTTGGGCGATGGAAATCTAAATCAAATCAAAGTCGTAAATGTCAGAAGAAATCCAGGAAACGATGTGAAAATTGAGTTTGAAATAAGTCAGAAGTGTGTGCATAATGCAAGAAAGAAGACATGAGAGAATATGCATGAAAAGGGGAACAAATTGTACAAAATGCATGTGTGAGTGAAAAATGCAAATTCCAAGGGCTTTTGTGCAAAATTCACATGTTCTGAGTGGATACTATTGTGACCGTGCCACCCACGCGCTCCCGAGAGGAGGAGGGAGGAATGAGACCACAGCCATGCCAATTGATGGCGAAGGCGCAAGGATAGGATAAAAAGAAAAGGAGTCGCCACCTAGTTTTTTAAGGGAAAGACGAGGAAAACCACAAAAGGATAAATGCATGTGATGCAGATGGGAAGGCTGGA
Organism: Posidonia australis; assembly: GCA_024699735.1. NCBI lineage: Eukaryota > Viridiplantae > Streptophyta > Magnoliopsida > Alismatales > Posidoniaceae > Posidonia > Posidonia australis. Next base: position 14,768 of record JAMKQA010026111.1, read on the forward strand.
TGTCTGCTAACCAGAGGATGGGTAAGGATTCCTATTACACACGAGGAAGGTATTAGGCACCCTCGTGCGCACGAGAAACTCGGTCTTTCTAGTCCTAATGCTTGGTAAGGGTTTGATGAATGCGTGTTTGCCTATTCTATATGATCGTGCACGATGATGATTGAAACATGTCATGTCAAAGTAAAAACAAAGTCAAAAAAGGGGAAAATAATTATTTCATGGATGAAATGTAGGCATGGATCATGCCGCTTTGCTGTACACCCGTAGGCGATGAGGAAAATCGTGAAAATCAAAAATCCAAGGAAAACGCGGAGAAAACTAAGCTCGGAGCATGGCTAAAAAGCGTGCACCAAGCCAGGGAGAAAAGACGGAAGAAAACCATGCAAAAAGGTGTGCAAAATATGCAAAATGCAAGTGTGTGCAAAATCAAAGAATGCAGGGGGTTTTGTGCAAAAAAAACCAAATCCGAGGAAAGTTGGAGTCCAAAAGCCCAAATCATCAGAAAAAACACATGGGAAATCACATTCCATGCATGCATGCCAAATCTAGGGCCAAACGGGTGTTCCTAGTGCAAGCAAAGTACTCTAGGGGTTGAATGCAATTTACCCACTAAATGCGTGCATGTATGTCCAATCAGCACAAAATCAGGGTAAAAATGCAAGGAAAACAACTCAGAAATGATTCAGAAAAATTTCAGGGGCAAAACAGTCCCTTCGTCCCTAAAAACAGTAATCCAGAACAGTTTGAACAAAGTACAGGGGCTAAACTGCAAAATGCCCAGCAATCAAAACATTCAGAAAAAGTTTTGAAGAAAATAAGGGCAAAAATGTAATTTTCACTAAGAAACCAGGCATGCAGAGGGAAATCAGTGAAACAGGAAGGTTAAAATGCAATTTACCCAAGA
>JAMKQA010026112.1:0-16232 GCA_024699735.1 Posidonia australis
GTAGCTCCAGATGCTCTCCTCGCGAGAGTAAATGATCTGGAACGCACTCTCCGGCAAGTGCAAGGTGGGGACCGCCAGTCCTACCAATTCTGGGACCTTTGTTATTTCCTAGAGGCGACTCTCCCCCCGAATTTTCATATTCCGGAATTTGAAAAATACAATGGTAGGGGCTGCCCAATTGCCCATCTTAAAGCCTATTGCGGAGACCTCGATCAGTTCCAGGCTGACGAAAGGTTGTTAATCCGCCTGTTCCAAAAGAGTCTCACGGGGCCCGTGTTGAAGTGGTTCACTTCCCTCAACATGGCCACCATCAAGTCTTGGGACGACCTTACACCAGCGTTCCTGGAACAATATTCCTTTAACCTCGACTTAGTCCCCAAGTGGGAGGACTTAGTCGCTCTCAGGCAGAGACTCCAAGAAACATTTGGGGAGTATCTTGGACGTTGGCGCTCTTTAGCTTCACAAGTCAAAGATAGACCCTCTGACGAGGAGTCTATTGAGATAGTGATCCGGGGAGCACAGCCAGCGATTGGGGCTCTGCTTAGCATTCAGCCTGTCACCACTTTTTCTGCATTACTTCGGGCGGGCGCCCATGTTGAGAGTTCACTACGCGGTGGCAGTTTTCCAGCACTCTCAGCATTTGCCAATCAGGCCACTGCCTCACATAGTGGCCCTAGCAGCAGCAACAACAACCCCAACACCAATCCACCCAGGTTGCGGGATCCCTCCAAAAATATTGTTTCTTACATTAGATCTTCTGCTGCTCCAGCAAATGTCCACTCGTCCCCACAACGTCAAGTAGTTTATGCACCCACGCCAACACCTAGAGCACAGCATGCATCGCACATCACCCCCACTACCACACCGGTATATCCTAACCCACCAGCCAGGACGCACCCACCGTTGGCACATCCACAACCGAAGCGACAACGCCGTGATAGGTGCCACTATACCCATTTAGTGGAGCCTTTGAGCATGGTTTTCCCTAAAGTCGCATCCTTGCTGAGGCTGCCTGAGGTGCGCCCTCCGCCTAATCCGCTGCCAGCCTGGTACAATGCCAATGCGTTCTGCAATTTCTATCGGGTGGCTGGCCACTCGACGGACAATTGTTTGACACTCAAGGACGCTGTCCATGATTTGATTGACCAGAAGGTCATAGTGATTAATACCCAGGTAGCCGGTCCAGCACACACCCTTGTAGCCACTCCAGCATAGCCAGCACACCCCAGCATAATTATTCAACCCTTGCCACAGCATCCTTCTCCGGGAGCGCCAGTTTCCTCGGGAGTCAATTTTGTTTCTTCTGGTTCTTCTCCTTCTGAGTCAGTTTCTTCCCTTATCCGCCCAACTGACTTGATTCATCTTGAGTCGTCCCCTTTTCCCACTAGTTGTATCGTTCTTTCCTCGATAACTCCAAGGAATCTGTTTTTATGGTTCGTCTTGTCACTGAGCCGGAATACTCTGAGGTGCCGCCTGTAGTATATCCCCAGCCTCCAACTCCAGTATGTTTATCCGCATGGCCCCAATCTAGGCCAAGTCAGCCAGCACACCCTCAGTCCCACCAGTACCTCCAGCATCCTCAGGTTTATACTCTAACTCACTTATATCCTTCAACCGCTCCTGTACAATTAGCAGCCCGTCCCCCGGTTGTTGTTACTCTGACCTACGACATGCATCGTGTTCCTTACAATTATGCAACAGGAATGTGTGCAGAGGTGACACGATCAGGTAGAGTATACAAACCCCCAGCAGTTAGGCCTAACCCCTTAACCTTAACCCATAGCCAGTTACAAGCCTAGCCATCTAGGTCACCAGCACCTGTAGCAGTAGCCCCTGCCCAACCCCAAGCACTTTCTCCTCAACCACCTATGCCTAGAGTAGCACCACCCAACCCTGCCACTAGCAGCCAACCTTCTGCTGACATCATTGCCCAACTTAAGAAGGTTAGAGCCGATATTTCCATTTGGGACCTAATCCATACATCGGCTGGACATAGGGAAGCTTTCCTTAGGGTTTTTCAAGCAGCCCGTGTATCCCAAACTATAGAGCCTGCTACCCTTGAAAATATGGTAGGAAAGATTGTGGCACATCAGGTTATCACCTTCTCTAGCCTAGAGTTACCTCCATCTAGTACCAATCATAACTCTCCCTTGTTCGTCACTACGCAGTATCAAAGCTTCCGCATCCCTCTCACACTGGTGGATAATGGTGCAGGCCTTAACGTCTTCCCCTTGCGTACGACAAGTGCAATCGGATTCAAGTCCGAGGACATTATACCGGCTATGAAAGGGATGACAGCTTTTGATAATACGCATCATGATGCGCTTGGAAGTTTAATCATTCCCATGACTATAGGCCCTGCTCGCTTCGACGTGGAGTTCTACGTCGTAGATATCGAACCCTCCTTTAATCTGTTGCTTGGACGCCCTTGGCTTCACAAGCATCAAATCATTCCTTCAACCCTCCATCGGATGATTAGATTTTGCTGGGATGACAATGTTGTTGTTGTCCTGGCAGAAGACATGGAGAAGGTTGAATCTGTCTCAGCTCTAGCCCCTCAAATCGTTCATTTTGAGCCTAAACCTTCCGATGTCCTCTATCGGGTTAACCGGTTTGAGCCAGTTAATTTTATTCCACCCTCCGAGCTTGCCGGCCACTTGGCCACTTCAGGCAACCCCCGTTTGATGGTCGACAACCTGTGTCACAAATGGGGATACGAGAAAGGATCGCCTCTGGAGCTTTATGGCCAAGAAATCGTCGAGCCGATCAAGGCCGAATAATGGATTGAGCGAGATGGTTTGGGTTATGAACGATGCTGCCAAAGGAAGAGTTCACAACGCCATGGTAAGTCTTTCAAGATGATTATTCCACGAGATTTATCCAACTTTATTAACGCAGGCATCATGGATCCGAACCGCAGTTCATATGCAGTGTCAGCATCGTCAGCTTGGATCTGCTTAGAGGATTTGTATCAGGACGGCGGCCAGCTAGAGCAGCAGGGTATGGAACAGGGAGTCATGCAGACAGAGCAGTCGACAGCAGCCCAGATTGTGGTCCAAGAAGAAGACTCAGATGATGACATTGGGGATCTGGACCTCTTATTTCAAGAGCAGCTAGACATGCTTGCAGAAGATATAGCAGAGCATGACCGCAGAAGGAAGGGCAAAGCAGTTACTACAGCATCACCAGCAGAAGCACCAGTACCACCCCAAGACCAGGTTTCAATTATGGTCCTGCGAGAAATAGACGGAAGGGATACTAGACCATTGGGGTTAATCTCCTGTCAGTCGGGAGGCGGGTCTAGTTGGTATTGGCAATATAAGCCTCACCTTGAGAGTGAGGATTAAAACCTTGAAACAAGCACAGGCAATGGCGGCCTCACCAGTTTACAACAAAGCAGTTGCCAGCAAGAAGAATTTTGTATAGCTACTAAGAAAAAAGAAAGCACCCAAAAAACCAAAAAAACCAAAACCAAGAATAAAGAGGCATCCACATCAGAGGCAGGGATTCCTAGCTCCTCAACTCATCCAGACAGGGAAGCAAAAGAAGTAGCACAATGTCGGCATAGAAACACAAAGGTCACTGTGACAGTCCTTAAACGCCATCAAGGCACAGAGTCAGAGGAAGTCTTCTCAGTTGACATAATAGACCCGGCATTTGAAAAGGAAATCCTATCAGAGCTGGTTGCCTATGAAGAGGAGGATGAAGTTCAGGGAGCAGATAATGAGGATGAGCCATCACAGATTCCATTCTATGATGATGATCCAAAAGGCCCTAATCTTCATGTAAAGGAAGAAACGAAGCTTATCAACGTTGGCACGGCAGAAGAAATAAAAGAAACACGCATTAGCGCCAAGTTATCACCACAAGCAAAGGCAGAGTTTATGGCTTTTCTGAAGGAATATGTAGATGCCTTTGCATGGAGCTATGACGACATGGTGGGATTAGACATTGAAGTGGTAGTTCATACATTGCCACTTATACCCAATTCGAAGCCAGTCAAGCAGAAGCTCCGTAGATGGCGACCCCAGTGGCTCTTGAAGCTTAAAGAGGAGATTATGAAACAACACAAAGTCAACTTCCTCAAGGTTGTGTTGTATCCTGAATGGCTCGCCAACGTGGTCCTAGTGCCGAAAAAGGATGGATGGGTTCGCATGTGCATAGATTATCGAGATCTCAACAAAGCGAGTCCCAAAGATGATTTCCCGCTTCCCCACATCGATATTCTGGTAGACAACACTACAGGGCATAAGATGTTATCATTTATGGACGGGTTTTCCGGATACAACCAGATCAGAATGGCTAAAGAACATATGGAGAAGACATCTTTAATCACTCCGTGGGGAGTCTTCTGTTACAAAGTAATGCCATTCAGATTGAAGAATGCAAGTGCAACATACTAGAGGACTATGACAGCTTTATTCCACGATCTTATGCATCAAGAGGTTGAAGTATATGTGGATGACATGATTGCCAAATCCAAAGAGCCTGAGGACCATCTCACTTGTTTAAGAAGATTATTTGAGCACCTGCGAAAGTATAAGCTCCACTTGAACCCCAACAAATGTGTATTTGGGGTATCCTCTGGAAAGCTACTGGGTTACATCATCAGTCAGAGAGGAATTGAAGTGGACCCTCATAAGGCCAAGGCTATTATTGATATGCCTCCCCCAACCACTGAGAAAGAAATTTGTGGTTTATTAGGTCGGCTACAATATATCGGCAGGTTCATCGCACAGCTTACGCCTATATGTGAACTCATCATAAGGCCAAGGCTATTATTGATATGCCTCCCCCAACCACTGAGAAAGAAATTTTTGGTTTATTAGGTCGGCTACAATATATCGGCAGGTTCATCGCATAGCTTACGCCTATATGTGAACCCATATTCAAACTGCTAAGGAAGAACGCTCAGACCTACTGGAATGATGAATGTCAAGCGGCCTTTGATAAAATCAAGCAGCTTCTAACGAAGCCTCCAGTTTTAGTTCCCCCCACGCCAGGACGCCCTCTGCTACTATATCTATCCACAACACAGCATTCCATGGGCGCAGTTCTAGGGCAGCATAATGAATCTGGGCGTAAAGAGAAAGCTATCTACTACCTCAGTAAAAAGTTCAATGATTGCGAGGTTAAATACAGCCCGATAGAGAAAGTCTGCTTATCCCTGGTGTGGGCCACCCAGCGCCTCCGACATTATATGATGGCATATCTAGTATTGCTGTTGTGTCGGCATGACCCTATCAAATACCTATTCCAAAAGCCTGCATTGGTGGGTAGATGTGTAAAATGGCAGGTGATGTTGTCTCAATACGATATCACCTTTGTCACACAGAGATCCATGAAGGGACAAGCCATGGCAGATCATTTGGCCGACTTACCTTTGCCAGAGTATCAGCCTTTGCAGACCCAATTCCCAGATGAAGATATATTGTTTGCAATGGGTGAGGAGGAGCTGGAAGGGCCTCAGAATGAGCATCAGTGGTGTCTGTACTTCGATAGTGCAGTCAATAAACGAGGAAGAGGCATTGGTGCAGTTCTAGCAACGCCACAAGGACAACTTATTCCCATTGCAAGGAAGCTGACATTTGAATGCACCAATAATGAAGTCGAATATGAGGCCTGCATTTTAGGCTTACAAGTGGCAAGGGACCAAGGCGCCCGAGAACTCCACGTATTTGGTGACGCAATGCTAGTCATTTCGCAAGTCAATGGCGACTGGAAGACAAAAGACCAGAAGCTCGTACTATATCATGAATATTTGCTGAAATTAACTGAAGAATTTGAAGATGTCAAATTTTCCTTCATGAAACGAGCTAAGAATGCATATGCAGACGCTCTGGCAACTCTGGCATCATGATTATCACTCCCAAAGGCACAGGCTATAGACATTTCAATGACATGCATTGAACAACCGGCACATTGAATGCATATCCAAGAGTCGCCATCATCAGCTGAACTGCCTTGGTACAATGACATTAAAGCTTTCCTAAAGTCTGGTATTTTCCTTCCTGGCATTTCTGTATCAGATAAGAAGACCCTAACATGGTTAGCATCCAAATATGTGCTCGAGGCCGGGCAACTATATAGAAGGTCTTATAACCAGATGCTTCTCAAGTGCGTAGACAAAAAGGAGGCAGATATGCTAATGTAGAAAGTCCACGTAGGCACCTGCGGTCCACACATGAATGGGGTTCTCCTAGCCAAGAAAATTGTGCTGTAGGGGTATTTCTGGTCCACCATGGAAACGAGCTGCTGCCACTTTGTCAGAAGATGCCATAATTGCTAGATACACGGCAATTTTATACATGCTCCCCCGCAACAATTGTATAGCATGTCATCGCCTTGGCCATTCTTTACCTGGGGAATTGATGTTATCGGGGCCATTCATCCTGTTGCATCCAATGGGCACTGTTATATCCTGGTAGCCATTGATTATTTCACGAAATGGGTCGAGGCAGCATCATACAAAATAGTCACAGCAGCTATTACAAAAAGATTCATCAAGAGTAATATTGTCGCCAGATATGGGGTTCCATTTGCTATCATTTCGGATAACAGAACTAATTTCATAGCAAAGAGAGTCGAGAATTTCCTCTAGAGTTGCAAGATCAAGCATCATAGATCTTCCCCCTATCGACCGCAGATGAATGGGGTAGTAGAGTCAGCTAATAAGAATCTAGTGAAAATATTGAAGAAGATGGCCAAGACTCATTAGGATTGGCATGAGAAGCTGCCTTATGCATTATGGGCTTACAGGACCTTTATTCGAACGTCAACGGGAGCAATACCTTACTCTTTGGTGTATGGCATGGAGGCAGTCCTTCCATTTGAAGTCGAAATTCCATCACTAAGAATCTTGAAAGAGGCAGAATTAGAAGAGGCCGAATGGGTATAGGATCGTAATGTTCAGCTGGATCTAATTGATGAGCATAGATTGCAAGCTCTGCATCATGCCCAATGCTACCAAAAGAGAATGGCCCAGGCATATCAGAAGAAAGTCCGTCCTAGAAGATTTGAACCAGGAGACTTGGTTCTACGTGCCATTCATTTGCCCGATGCACGGGGAAAATTTAGGCCTTACTGGTGCGGACCCTTTGTAGTTAAGGAAGCCCTATCAGGGGGTGCAGCCATTCTTGAAGGCATGGACCATACAGAGCAGTCAGAGCCTGTCAATGCCTCCTACTTAAAGAAGTACTATCAGTGACTCTTAGTCAATCCTATGCCTTGCACCGTGAGCCATGCATTTTCATGCTTCTTTTTCAACTACTAATATTTTTAGATTAGTACATTCTAGCGTAAACATGAATAATCTCTTGCACCTATTCTTTCTGCATAGCATCATCATTGCCCAATGAGGAAAATCAGAAGCCTACCTGTGTAAGACATGACAAGTCCTCCCCATGTGCTACTACCCTAGAGGCTTAGGATGTGAGAGAGAGATTTCAGAGGAATGGGCTAAATGAACAAATCCCCACGGGACCTATATCTCCGGAGGGAGTAAAAATGTTAGGTCTAGAGAGAGTGTGAGCATTAAAAGGAAAAATACATTGACCTTGGAGCATAAAAGAAAATAGGAAGAAAGAAGCAGTAGATAGAAGCTAAGCTCCACTGAGAGAGGCATGTGAGCAACCTTACTCCTACCATATAGCTTGGAGAGGAGTCGGAGCATGCACTTACTAAGCCCACATGATCAATGGGACTAGCCACCCCTTCAGCACAAGGAAAATAGCAGCCACCCCCTCAGCCTAAGTGTATTTTTTACCTCCAAGCAGGAGTAGGGTAGGTTTAGCATGCCTACAAGGGAGAAAAGAAAATGAATCCACAAAAAAGTAGATACAGGGCCCCAAGGATTTGGCATGAGGCCCATGAATCTAAACGAGAGCCACAAATAAATCTAAGTGCCTAGGTTAGTGTCACATGAGTCGAGGACAGTGTCACCTCCTATCGCAGGCAAAACAGGCTTCCTTGGTGCTGAGGGCACCAATGTATCAATTAACCCCTTTTTTTGCATTCGCATCTTTTGCACAGCATTCAGTTATTAGTTAAGCATATTTGCATTTATTTTGCAAGGCGTTTTGGCCATATTTCGACCAGGGGCATGTTAGCTGCCTTATTGGTCGTGGTATGGGCAAATAGGCATTTGGCTAGGGGCATGCTAGTCGCTTCTTTATAAATTTGAGACCAGGGGCATGCCAGTTATTTAATCTTGAAAGCAGTTTTGGGAATACATGAACAAATACAAGCAATGCAGAAATGACATAAATTCTTATTATGGTCCATCACCGATACATATATTGCTAATCAATTCTGGGCCTTTTCGAACTGCTAGCCCCTGTGAAATCAGTGCCGCTAGGAGGGATCTTGCTCAGAGGCCATGTCTCTCGTATCTCAGCTTCGTATTCCACCATGAAGCTGGAACCCTCAGTGATGGCAATATCAGAAGACTTGATGCCAGCTTGTGTCTTGCGGGGCCAGTTCTGAAGTTGTTACATTTGAGCCAACTATATATCTCTTGTACAGTTCAGGGCAGGGGCTTTGCTCAATAGAATCCTAGCAGAAGGCGAGCTGGCGGAGGACCCGGACAGGATGATACTCCACACCTCCCGAAAATCCCAGAAGGACCACGAGCCGCGTATCCTTGGCATTGAAAAAGGCAATAAAGGTCCTGGACGCCGAGGATATGATGCACCACGTCATTGAGTCCTCATTAAGATTCTGCAGTCTGTTTGCACAGCTCCTGTACCCCTGGGAGTGTCCTAGAATGGTGGGTACGGCTATAGGCTTCGGAAGTAGACGACCGAGGGTGAAGAATCTTCATTCCCATATGGGCAGCAAACCAAACCTAGCAAAAATGGAATTATAGTTAAGAATAGCGCAACAGAATAAAAGTATAAAATAGCTTGCTTACCTGCACCAGAGCACTGTATCCATGGAAATGACAGGAGCGCTTCAATGCCCGGTCCAAACCAATATAGGTTTCAGCAAGAAGAACAGGAGTCAAATCAATCTGGCAGACCACTATCGCCCAGGTTATCTCTGCCACCTCGATTGCCATAGTCATCTGGCCATGACTAAATATGAGCTCCCCGAGGAAGCGCAATACGAAGTTGTAAAGCCACAGGATGCCTAGAGATGAGCAGGCATTGATGATCTCATTGAAATAATCCAGGCACACCATGGTTGTAGGACCATCTCAGCAGACCATTCTCACCTCACAGACTTCTTTGGCCATGCCTGTGAATCGGCTCACAACATGAACATAGCTGTCATGGCAAGTAAAGACTAGAGGGGGCATGAAAGGTGACAAGATGCAGATCCGTTTGACTATCTCCAAAGTCAAGGTCATCTCTACTTGCCCGAAGCGGAAAACGTGCAAGGTCGGTTTCCAAAACCGAGCCACAGCACACAGTAGATGCCAGTTCACCTCCACCTTGGCTATACTCAGAAGGGAGGAGGAAATGCCCCAGTCCCGTAGTCGTTCGCGGTCAACGGCTGTCAGGGCATCAATCCAGCCACGTAGAGAATCAGAGCAGTGTTTTGGGGTCACCATGGTAGGATAGCTCTGCAAGCACAGATTTGAACCAAATATGGCAGTAAGTAGATAGAACATGACATAAAGGTGTGGCCAATGTTGTAATCTGGCAGAATATATATATAAAGCATATACAGAAATCAAGAGAAATCTCCAAAATATTTTGCTATAGAGCAGGAATAACATCACAAAATGCAGCAAAGTTTAAATCAACAGAGAGACGGAAAAGAGAATATGTACATACCATTGTGATATAGCTCGCCGAATCCTAAGAAAGAATAGAAAATAATAGAAATCTGCTGTTGTTTCTCAGAAAAGACGGCGGCCTCTCTTGCAGAACGCGAGTTTATATAGAAAAACAAGAAAGGGGGTTTTAACAAAAAAGGAAAATCAGACTCGCTGTCTTTGGGGGCACATCTGAAGGGTGCACCTATGCGGTGCACCTAGGCGATGCGCATGCTGGCGCCTGAAATGGTTGCAAATTTCAGCAGCATCTCCCCTGAATTTGGGATCTCGCCAAATCGGTGCCATTTATTTTAACCTGCACAGAAAGCCCGCATACAACATACACATAAAACCCTAGGGGGGGCACATCACAAAATCTGGATTTTTATAAATTTTCAAAAGGATTACAATTATCCATTGTTCTTACAAAATTAGAACGAATTGCAAAGTACAAAAGAAGCTATTCCTCGTCTGAATCTTCTTCGTCAGATGCTGCCTTTTGGAAATATTTTGCCAGGAGACGGGCGACTCGACGGGTGATTCGGTGCGACCATTGAGCAGCTGCAACAGCCTGGGAATGGGGAGCAGAATCATGGACCACTTGGGTAACCTTAGTGTCTGAGTGGTCCTCTTTGGATGCCTCCATGGTAAAATCCCCGCTACTGGCCACGTTCACCTCCTGGGCTGGGAAATCTTGCTGCAATGTCAAAGTTTTCTATTAGCAGTCAAAATAGTAAAGGAAAATATGCAGTAACAAGTAACAATAACAGAAACAGGAACATACCCGGATGATGTTACGCCAGCGCAGTTCCTGCAAAATGACAGATATGTCAGGCGTGCTTTAGCTGAAAATGGTAATTTGCAAAATCTTACCCTCTTCCGGCGGATGTCAGCGTAAAAGGTGCCAAATTTTACCTCAAAGCCCTGTGAATTATGACAAATGTCAGACTTATATAATTCATATATCGGCAATATTAAGCAGAAATGGTAATCATATACCTTGGCCCAGTCGAAGGCATACCACATCCCACGCTGACTATCCCGCACTGCCTCCTCAAATAGGTACGGCTTCCCCACACGCCTGTACTAAGCCAAATAGTCTGTATAGTTAACTTCCCGAAGGACGTGTCTGTCCTGGGAAGCTGTGGCTACTGCATGCCAGCTTCTAGCAACTGAGCGAGTCGTATCTGGACGATCCATGTCAGAAGGTGGAGGGGCAGGAATACAGAATTCATTCAAGAACTGATGCCGCACTCACCTTGGAAGGAAGTAAGCCATCTTTTTTATGCAATAAAACTTCACCTGCTTGTCCTTAGGAACACGGCCAGAGTTCAGGGGAGCCCAGTCGAAGCCATCGTATCGGGAGAACGGGCGCAGATGAACCTATTTTGAAGCAAAAGAGATATATAAGCAATCAAAGCAAGCATTAAGAGGATACAACATAAAAAAAGCGAGCAAACTTACATCCTCAAGCTCTACCAGGTCCAACAGATACCTGTAGGACTCGTAACTATAAACCCCAGCAGCAGCTCGATGATCAGGCTTGACCCACTGGCAGGGAAGGGGGAGGAGTTCGTACTGCAGACGACCGAAGCTATGCCCTCTAGTGATATGCTCCATGATCCAGTACTGGAAATGGTAGACAGAAATCAGTATATTACATATTAAGCATAAAGGAATTTTGTTTTGCAAAATAATGAAAGCAGATACTTACAGTCAGCAGAGGGTACAACCCCACATAAGAGCGGCGTCTGAGCTTAACCACATTGTCAAGCCCGCAGATCAACCAGGTATAGCTAGCGCCAGCCCAGTCATAGTGGTCCAGATGCTCCAGGTTGGTTAAATATGCTATCCAATCGGCATGGATGCAATAGGTAGATGAATCGCAGAACATCATGGCCAGAAGGTCCAGCAGAAAATGCCTCAGTACGAAGTCTGCCTCCTTGCTGTTGGGCTCGAGGTTGGGCCAGAATTTGTCCCACTCTCTCAGCCATCCTACTGTGGTCATATATTTCCCCCGAGGTGGCTTTGGAGGAACACGGCCTAAGTGTGTGGGAGCAAGATGCATACCATGAGTGGTCTCACCTATGATCGGCTCATCGTCGAAGGGAAGACCCATTAACAGAGCTCACTGGTCATGCAGGACGGTCAGCTCGCCGAATGGAAAATGGAAAGTTTGCGTCTCAAACCTCCACCTTTCCACCAAAGCCCTGAAAAAGTTGTAATGGCCATGAATGATGGGTATGCGTAGCAAACCTCCAAATGGGGAGCGGTGTAGGAGGAAATCCTGCAGAAAATCCAGTAGATGGTGGAAGTGATCAAGCATCGGGCCCCAATGGCTTCGCATGATCCGGTTTGCATCTCCCTCTTGAAACATTAGAAATAGAATTAATGCCAAGTCAGAAATAAATTTATAATGGTAGAAGCTCAGTTAAAGTAGGAAAATTACCCCGAAGTCTAGACCCTCACAGATGTGATGGTCGCTCAACAGCCGCCCCTCGAAATTGCCAGACTCCTGGAATGCATTTGTCAGATAAAGCACCAGATTTATTTACACATTTTCTTCCAGTTTGGGCTTACCTCAGCAGGGACGGTAGGAGTCGAGCTACTAGAGGCACGTGACCTCGAGGAACTACCTCGTCGCCAAGAACGAGAACTAGAAGGCATGTCCCGCGAGGATTGTGGGGTCCCCTCCTCGGGAACTGGATCATCCTATGGGGAAAAAGCAAGAAGGGCACATGGAATCCAAGGAAAAGTCAAATATTGCATTATAGTCAGAAATAGGCATAATAGCAAAGGGCATATCATTCAAAGCATTACAGCATATAGTGGTAGAAATACAAGTACAAGCAGGCATACAGTGACAGCTCAGTGTTACGTGAAAATGTGCAAATTATGTGACAATATTTCATACTCTTGCTATTCAGGCATGTAAGTTAAAGACAGGAGGGGTCGGACATGGAACATTCTGTGTGGGCTATTATTCAAGCATGGGTCAGCAGATGAATGATTAAAGTGACCAATAATCAGAAAATGAAATCACATTTTTGCAGCATGGCATCTAAATCAGAAATGGCATAAACAAACAGCAAATTTCTTTGTAACCCAAGCCTTGAAAATTCCTCACAGCCATCCATCACCCCTTTCCTAGCCATTGTCACCACCACGCAACCAACCCCTCACCGCGGCTGACCCATCTCACAGCCAGCTTGCCCCAGCTCACCACTGCCTCAGCCTACCGTCTCCACCACACGACCAACATCCATCAAAACCCAACTACCCCGGTGGCCAACCTTTCTTCGGCCCGCCACCGTGTGGCTCCCACCGCACGAATCAGTTCATCAAAAACCACCGTTCCGGCCCACCATCACACGGACCCATTAGCACCAACCCGCAACCAAACAGCCACCTCAGTGAACCCTCGTCGGAGCCCGACCGTCAACCACCCAAAGGGTAAAAACAAGAAAGGAAGCAGAGAGCAAGGAGAGGAAATCGGACAATACCTCCACTGGCGAGCCTCTGTCCAGCCAATCTTGGAGGGTACGGTCCATGTTGCCGCCGACCATATCGCCGCCGCAACCAGCTGCTGCACCTCCATCGCACCTCGCCGAGCCTCACGCACGCACCAGCAGAGAGCACCCCGTCGACGCACCTCTTGCGCGCTACTGCCGTGAGGGGGGAATGGAGAATGGGTTTCGTTGGGAGAAAGAGATGAAGAGGAAGTTGTGTTTCGTTGGGGGAAGAAGAGGAAGAGACACGCCCTTTGAGAGAAGAAGGAAAATTAAAAAAGAAAAAATTTTATGCATGTTGTTTTGGGGAATATGAAATCAAGCAAAAGTAGCAGCCCCTTGCAGTCCCACGCAGCAGAGAGAAATGAAAATTTTTCTTGGCAGTTATTCAGTGGGACCCACGTGTGAGATAAGTCAGGGTTCAGAATGCAAAATGGTCATGAAAATTGCGTTTCAACCCCTAGCACTTCCCAGCTTATACTCCAAGAGCAGGATATACTATGTCAAGCATATGGCCCACAAAATGCACCATATGGGGTAAGTTGCAGAAAACCCCCTATGTTTCGCAAATTTGCAAATCAAACCACAAGGGACGTGGGAAGTTTAATTTGAAGCAAACATTTGTTGACATGCAGCAGAGTCTTAAATGTCACAGAACAATGGCAGTATAGCAACTAAAGACAGTCATGGTCGAGCAGTTTGCAATAAAGCCCTCAGATTATGGACATTTATGAATAGATCCTCATCTTTTGCAAACAATATTGGAAATTGCAGCAAACAGAGATTGCACATGCATCTTAGCGAGAGCGCCAATCTCTGCACCGCACCTCGGCAATCAGCATATTGCAGTTCCTTCCTGGGGGATAATCCAGGGGTCATCGCTTTGTTTTCTGGGATCTCCTTCTGAGCAGATGAGACCCTTCTACCCCTTTTGGATTTTCGTAGGCGCGGAATCTAGCTTACTGACTTCGACAGGGCGGTCAATGTCGTTTGCCCCTTTTGGATTTTCGTGGGTGCGGAATCCAGCTGGCTGACATTGACCAGACGGTCAATGTTGTTTGCCCCTTTTGGATTTTCACGGGCGCGGAATCCAGCTTGCTTGACTTTGACCGGGCGGTCAATGTCATTTGCCCCTCGTGGATTTTCGCGGGCTCGAAATCCAGCTTGCTTGACTTTGACCGGGCGGTCAAGGTCCTTTGCCCTTTTGGATTTTCGTGGGTGCGGAATCCAACTTGCTTGACTTTGACGGGTGGTCAATGTCGTTTGCCCCTTTTGGATTTTCGCGGGTGCAGAATCCAGCTTGCTTGACTTTGACCGAGCGGTCAATGTCATTTTCCCCTCTTGGATTTTCGCAGGTGCGAAATCCAGCTTGCTTGACTTTGACCGGGCGGTCAATGTCATTTGCTCCACTTGGATTTTCGCAGGCACGAAATCCAACTTGTTGACTTTGACCGGGCTGTCAAACTCCTTGGTTTCTCTCGGATTTCCTTGGGCAAGAAATCCTGTGGCTTGACCTTCTTGACCAGATGATCAAGGTCCTAGCCCCTTTCTCTCGGATTTCCATGGGCAGGAAATCCTGTGGCTTGACCTTTTGACTAGATGATCAAGGTCCTAGCCCCTTTCTCGGATTTCCTTGGGCTGGAAATCCTGTGGCTTGACCTTTTGACCTGATGGTCAAGGTCTTAGCCCTTTTCTCGGATTTCCCCGGGCAGGAAATCCAACTGCTTGACCTTTGGACCGGGCTGTCAAGGTCCTTATCCTTTCTCTTTTGGGTTTTTGCGGGCGCGGAATCCAGTTGTTTGACCCTCTGACTGGGCGGTCAAGGTCCTTTCTCTTTCGAGTTTTCACGGGTGCGAAATCTCTTTGTTTGCCCTTGGTCCGTGTGGACAGGGCCCTATTTTGCTTAACAAATGGTATGTTTGTGATGCCCCTCTTCCCCTGGGCTGGTATCCCCAACTACTTGGTTGACAACCGTCATATTGTCTGGCGATCGAGATGACAAGATTTGATTGACTTGTCATATCCCACCTCCTTAGGTTGATAACCTCATAATCCAGCTGATGAGTCCGACAACTTATCATTTTCCTGCCTGTGGTTGCCTCTGAGCACAGGATTTCTTTATCTTTTGCCTTGTTATTTCAGCATTAGCATCCGCATTGCATCATCTTGCAAGCACCCATTCTTGTGTTAGCATCAGCTTCGCATCGGCCTTCAGATCAGCTCTTGCACTTGTTTTCGCATTGGCATCACATCCCTAGCATTTAGATCAATAGTTGCACGCATTTCGCATTTGCATTTGCATTTGGCAACAAGTCATGATTTTCGGTGCATCCGCCGATTAAGTGACTTACTGCCTACAACAAACACCATCCTTCTATATCCTCAAAATGGGGATATCTTGTCAACCCTGAGCATCGGTCTTGGTTCCCTTCGTCCGTCGACCTCGCTCAGGGAGGGGCATCTGTTGACACCCCGATTTTGAGGTGACCTATGGATGAGCTTTCCAGTTGTTTCTTTGGATGTGGCTAACCCTTGAACCAACCCTAAACCTATAGCAAGCCCGCAACCCAACTAGAAATCAAGATAGGTTGGAGAGAGCACCTACCTAGCACACTTAGCTAGCACACCTACCTAGCACAGTTAGCTAGCACACCTCCCTAGCACAGTTAGCTAGCACACCTACCTAGCACATATAGCTAGCACACCTCCCTAGCACAGTTAGCTAGCACACCTACCTAGCACACCAACCCGACGCACATGCCAGGCGCACATACCCGACGCACATACTAGGCGCCCAACCATTTCTTAAGCTGCTGGCTGCTGGTTTTCCACCTCCCATGGCTGTTACCTCTACCAACGAATATGCCATGGAATCTTCCAGGCTTTTCGTCTACGAGGCTCCTTGTTGTCCTAGGAGTTACCCATGAGGAATCCCTATAAATAGACCCCATAGGCAACCATTT
>JAMKQA010026113.1:0-10145 GCA_024699735.1 Posidonia australis
ACTCCAACACAACACCGACATAGAAATTTTGTGAACAAATGTGAATTTTTTTACACCAATATGTCGACATTTAGCCAACACTTGTCTGCTTTTCAGTTTGCTGAAAACTGACACGAAACCGACAATTAGAACCTTACTTATACCCATGATGTTTTGAGCATTAATACTAAAGCCATAAGAAATATTTGTTCAAAGTGCTTCACTAAGGGGAAGACTTCTATCTGAGTCTAATTTTAGCTTGTAACCCATGAAAAGTGGAATGTGCACACATGCAAATTAACTGAGCAGTTGCCAAACTTAATAACTGAATATTGCATATATATAATTATGATGATCAAAACCCTTCCAAAGAACATCTAAAAGTAT
Source organism: Posidonia australis (assembly GCA_024699735.1). Taxonomy (NCBI): domain Eukaryota; kingdom Viridiplantae; phylum Streptophyta; class Magnoliopsida; order Alismatales; family Posidoniaceae; genus Posidonia; species Posidonia australis. The sequence continues at coordinate 367 of JAMKQA010026113.1, forward strand.
ACCAAATATAGGTACTGTAATCAAATATGGACCTTGGCTTCTGCACTTTCAAACTGGCTTTACTTCCACTTTCAAATAGAATTCGAAAAACTGAATTTAATTGATGCCATCAAATGAAAGTTCAAAATCTCACTCAAGAAACTATGGATCTTATACTTATCGTGTACAATAGTGAAGAGATAGAAACCATAGACATATAGTATGGATTACATTGGCTATTAAATAGATAATTGCTTACTGATTTCTAGCTGTTAAAGAAAGGGAAGGCCAGACTCAACACATGCTTTAATTAATGTGATGTTTCACTTACATAGCAGAATTAGAAACCTGAAATGTATTAGTACACGTTCCACTGAATCCATACTTGCAATAAATATATGTGTGGATTAGAATGACAGGCATGATGATGTAATGGTCATTGTATTGGCTTTTAGGAATAGAAAACCCATCTTAACAAATACCGTCCATCCAAATGATTATCTTCCTCGTTACAAGTATCTAAGCATGTGACTAATTCTCCTTAGTTTTGTAGAATCTGTAATACCAGATGCTTCTCCTCTTAGATAATTCAAGTATGAAACGTTGTTCTGAAAAACGGAAAAGAAAAATGGCCATTTACTCCATTTAAACATTTTTTTCATGACAGCTTTTTTAAAGTAAAAACAGTCATTTTTTTAATATAATGTTAATGACCTCTTGTCATTGACATAATTTGATCGTCTAGGTATTTATTTGTCTACTTATACTTGTCACTCGTTTAGTTTTTAACTTATGTTTTTGAATTATTGTGATCAAATGACAAAAATACACTTGTGGTTGAATGGTAGTTACAAGTATTCAAGTTATGTTTTTTGAATTATCTAGGTATTTATTTGTTGAATGTTGTTGGTTATATGCATGCTACATTTATTTTTATTTTTGCTAAATTTCAACTGCTTTTTAATTAAACCCCCATTTAAACTCCCCTTTTCCAAAAAAAATGCTTATAGATTCAATCCGTGTAAAGATTGCTTTTCATTTTTTAAAACATTGGTATGAAAATTAGCATGACTGTGTGTTAGGGATACTGTTAGACCTGTCAATTTCTGACACGACATGATAACACGACACGAACACAACACGATATAACCGTATTTGGGTTTAGCTTTATCATGTCTCGTGTACTTATCGTGTCTATCCGGTAAACACGATTATTAAACGGATCGTTTTCATGTCTAAAGTAAAAACCCTGATAAGTACACGATAAGTACACGATAAGTACACGTTATCTAATCATGTATATAGATTATAACTTTCATTATTTTGAATAGTGGATGTCTATGATATGTTATAGACTTATGATATTAACGTATGGAACAATGGAACTTGTGAAATATTATTGAATGATTGATTTCATGATTTATTGATTTGTCTTTGATTTTTCTACGTGTACAAACGCGTAAATGTTAAACATGTACTTAACGGGTTATGTCGTGTATACACGTTAACAAACAATTCGTGTTTGGGTTTAGTATTAGGTACACGATAATTAAATGGGTTGTGTTTAGGTTTAACATATATGTATAGTATACACGTTTATACACGACACGATAGGTACACGACACGATCCATTTGACAGGTCTAGATACTATCCAACATTATTACATCCCAAAACGTTCAGCACAGAACCATGCTATATCATAGCGAGTGGAATTGAAAGTACTAGAAAGACAAATGGGATTCATAAATACCATATTGTACGGTAGACAATACAAGCAGTAAACAAAGCTGATACCATTCTTGATGGAAGTAGCCATGTAGGAGGTGCCCCTAAGAAAATAACTGCTTTAGGATGCCTCCCTCTATTTGCTATATTACTAGCATTAGTTTGTTTTCCAATAAAAATGGAACCCATGTAGGCAACTGTGATAGTACTTTCGAGATGTACTTATCCACAAGGTTACCATTCAAACCTCACTATCTTATTTTAACAATTACAGGACCCATCCAAGGGAGTTGGTACATCACCCTGCTTAAGACCAATAGCCACATGCCATTTCAATTTCAGATTCCACTTTCCTGGATAATGCATGTGTACTACAATAATTAACTAGTTGACAAACTATTTTCCTCTCACTCACTCTAAGTTAACTCATCCTATTAAAAAAGGGAGAAGGGCTGACAAACTGCACTATGCTCCCACCATTGTGGGACACTGGGAAGGTTGAAATGTACACAGCCTTACCCAGCAAGTGAAGGGGCTGTTTCTGATTCATCCTCTGTGGATGAATGAAAGATATTTAGTATGATGAGCTACTGACACAGTGAAGAGCCTTACCCAGATAAACATGAATCGAGGATTGAGCTTAGCTTCTTCCCAAAGCCTGGTACAAACTTGGTTTGTGCAGCCTCTTCAAGTTCAATCCAGCTCTGTAATGTTCAAAAGATAAATTATAAATAAACATTTGGAGACTGAAAGAATTGCAAATATATCAAAACAAGGAAATGACCTCATTTGCACTTAGATATGCAAACTTTTCATTAGCAATTTCTTCACAACGTACGGTAGCAACCATGACCTACAGGAAAAGAAACGCAGGTAAACAAGCAATATCTCAGCAGAGTAGAATCATATCCGTGGCTGCACTCAAAAAAATATATTTGACAATTGCCAACACCTTGTGTGCAGGTAAGTCAAGGTCCTTGTTCTCTTTTATAACACTCCAGATCTGTTGTGAACTATAAGAAAATCCTGAAGCAGGAACAACACCACGCCGATCTCCAGCAAGCCCACCCGGTGCAATAGAATTATAAAATCTTTGTCTTAAACTAGAAACCTTCAAAAAGCAACATGGCAGAGATCAGCTCACAAGTGTCATCAATAGATGAATAATCAAAAACCAATATTTTCGATAACTAGAAATTATGTTCCTGGATCCTGCACTGTTATGTTACAAGACCTTCTCTAATAGAGATGTTTAAAACTTGCAATTATATTTCTATCCAAATGGCAAGAAAATTTCTTAACAGAGATTATTAAACTTTATGTTCAAGCTGATTCAGTACCTGTTCTTTAAATTGTTCTTCTTTCTCTTCATAACTAGAAAGGGCCACAACTTCTACCTGGATTTTGAATCACAGTAATAAATATATATAATAGTCAAACTCATTTCTTGAAAACAAAAGGTTAACCAAACATCACTGAGATTATACTTACAACAAAAAAATCACTTAGAGGAGTTTCCTTGTGAGCTTGAGGTTTAGGAACTGTGTCCCATATCTGTGGGGATCATCCAATATAAACAACTGTCATTTACATATTCAATAATACAAAGATTCTGCAGATAAATATTAGTATGCATCAGCCAATACCTTTTGAATATCTTCTCTTAGAATAGGTTCCAAAGTCTTCAAAGGAGTCTAGTCACATAATATACAAGATATGGTTAAAAGTTGCAAATACATAACATGATTTATTTATAAAACTTGATGTACAATATACAAAAAATTAAGACCATACTCTGGTTTTGTCACGTATAACAAATAGCAAGGTTGTCTTACGAGGACTGAACAGTCGCATCATGACCTATCGCAAGAAATAAAATAACATAATGACAACAGAAAATTGTGGGTCATGATAAAGAATACTTAGAATTAAAAGTAAAGAACCTGAAAAACAGTCTTCAAAAGGGGTTTGTTCGCAGCCTGTTCACGGCCAATGTCATGGCACCACCTATACCATGAAATATGTTACAGGTTTACGTAAAGCCAAAATATGTCATGACCACAATTTTACAAATATCAAAAATATAAACTTGAGAAAATAATTCATGAGCTTCATTTCAAGAAGCTTACATATTGATAAGTACAATATCAGAAACCGCAAGAGCAAAAAGGGCACTTTGCTTCTCAAAAGCTGTGTCATCCTGAAAAATGAGAGATCAAGATGGCATCGTCAATATCATTGGATTCCATATGACAATAGCAGCATATGGAACAGAAGTATCTGCTCAACTTGAGCTGAAAAATACCTCTCCTCGCTCTCTGCCATCAGTGCCCTCCAAGTCCATAACAAGCGTACAAGGCTCCATATTTGCACACTTGGCCATCCATATACCTTTAGTAGTTTGGGACCTAAAACAAACAACATTGCTTAAACTTTTGTAACATCCATTGTTTTCATTTATTTCTTTAGAAGTATGCTTAGCAGCAACAGCTAGGTGGACATGAATGATGACACAATATATGAACTTACCTGCCCTTAAATGCATCCATCTCCCTAAAGTTGGTGTGGAAAAGATGGTTCAAAAGTGTGCTTTTCCCTGTATCAAATGATAATATATGACATAAACCTTCTCAATATAAATATATTATTACAAAGAATATGACATATGTTTGACAAAACTCAGACAAATATGAAATGATATTCTCCTGCTTGATGGAAAAATAGATTATTACAAACAACATCATATATGTTTGGCAAAACTCATAAGAATGTGACATGATATTGTTCCCAAATTAGTAGGAGAAAATAATCAATAACCACCTATTCACAGATCCACGAAAGAGTGTGTACACAATAGTTATTGTGAATATGTGTCAATAGAGGGGAAAAAACATGGGGAGTAACAACCATACCACTGCTTTGTGGGCCCATAATGGATACCACTGCATAGGAAAGACCACATTCCCCCAATTTTATGGTCCGTGTAAGGTTTTCAAGGCCAGAAAAATTAAATACACCATCTCCATCAATAAGCTGGATAGAAAGACAATCAGCCATTTCTGCAAAAGAAAAAACCAGGATAGATAAGCAACAAATGATATATTCCGTGAGAGCAAAGGAAGAAACAATACTAAAATATATGCAACAAAGGCAAGTTAACATCAAGTCAAAAAAATACTAAAAAATTCTAAGTATATCCCAAAAATAAAACAAAAAGGGAGAAGCATAGATCAAGCAAACAGGATCATAACCATGGGTTTTGCTTGCATTAACAGAGATAATGGCTATCAGCACATGTTTCAATCACAACAAAAAAATATGTAACAAAAAAATGCCCCTTAAGCCGCAAACACAGTCTTTTGTTAACCATTATGAGAAACTAAACTCTGAATTAACAAGTCACTCAAAAATAGATCTTTCCCCTGGCTTTGAATTCCTATTAATCAACAAACTCCCAATTGAATTATTCTATGCAATTCCCGTCAATTAAGCTCCAATCAAATGGAGCATCTTCCATTTTTTGTATCGAGATTCAGGATAGATTAAATTAAAGATCAGTAGTGTGCTGATAGCAACTAGAGATAAGCCTGCCGTCAATTACAAGAACAAAACTGACAGAACGAAAAAAATTAAAAAGAAAAAGAAAAGAAAACAATACCGTTAGCCTACGAAGTCCCAATCAGGACCAACCCGTATCCAAACCACGTTGCACTCCTCCACATCATTCCATATCACCAACCACACCTCTGGCATAAACGAGGAAGCAAATCCCATACCAAAACAAGTGATTACAATCCCCAACTCGAAGAACACGCCTTTCAAAAAAAAAACAGGAAGAACACTAAATCTGAATCTGAAGCATCACGCAACAACGAGACAACAACATTCCACATCACAAAACCACAACAAACAGGGGAAAAAAAGGAAGAAACCACCACGATCAACCAAAAACACAAATCGCGGAATCCAAATTAAAACAACGATAGGGGCAAAGCGAAATTGGTGGAAACCTCACCAAAAGCCGATCGAAGAACACCAGGCGATCGGGGATCTTGGGGGGAGGGGGGCGAATCGGGTGGAGCAATCACCGCCACTTCCAGCACCACCACTTCGAGCAGCAACGAGGGAGGAGGAAGGAGAGAGAGAGAGAGAGCGCAGGAGCGAGAGAGCACGGGCAGGTCCAGCCCAGCGTCGGTATTTCCCCCCGAACTAGTTTTTCCTTCACATCCCAAAAAGTGCGATTTCTTTTCTTTTTTCCCCTCAATAATCAATATCTCGTTGTTTATTATGCATTTATGCTGGAGTCCAGATCTTGAGTGAGGCGGGCCCACCCTTTACCGACCACCGTCCATCGATAGATTCCATTTTTTTATTTTTGTCCACCTTTTTTCCCCTTTAATTCCAGAGTAAGAAGGGGACGTTTTTAGTGGATTTATTTATTATAAATTAGATTTTGGTAATCACTGGTTCATCGTTGAGCGTATGTATGATGATGGAGTTGTTTGATTGTTATGATTAAATCACGTTTTTTATGTTACTGTAGTTATTTTATTTGCCAACAGCCGTTGGCTGGAATTTAGAGGTGAGAAGAGTGAGTATGTGAAAGTAGATTTTACATTAGGACTTATAAAAAGAAAATCCCAAGTTAGAATCACTTATCTTGAGAATCAAATATCTTGAGACACCTAATCCCAATAGCCTATAGGCACCCTAGAGATCAATCAACCAAGACATACAACTCCATGTTGGTTGAACACCTAATTCCATCGCCGACCAAAGCACCAAGCCTTGGGAACTTCCCAAGCCATAACAGATGGCCCACTAACGCTCCGAAGCTTCAAGGTGCTAAACTTCACCTATTTTGACAACAAGCCATGTAGAAGATCACAACATGGGCTTTTGTCCCCAAGAGAGGCACGTGGGCTCATCTACACCTCATAAATTCATGCACGTCCCCTATGCACATAGTAGCATCGCGTGCATCTAATAAAATGGACTTTTCTTGCAAAAGTACGCCATCTAACACGATGACACTACATATTCCTGACAAAGTAGTAACTTCTAACATCTGCACCGCCTAACTCACTTGACAATGTCACCTGACATGCTTGATAATGCTGCCTATCACAATCCAACACACTTGGCTCTCTTGATAGAGCCCCGCATTTGCTCAAAATTCTAGCCCTCACCCGTAAGTATAAATAGACCAACCCTAGAACAAGGTAAAGGACCTGACTCTTTTCAACTTTTCGACTTTTAGACTTTTGAATCACTTCATTTGTTCCTTTCCACTCAAAACCTGATCTTCCCCCCATGTTAACTTAGGCATTGAAGCGCCTTTGGCGAGTCGCCAAGCATCCTCTGACTACTTCTTCTTTTCCTGTTCGCAACCTCATGGATCTTGCACAAGCACGCAAATTGTGAACCAACTGTCTTAACTCAGTAGTTTACCTACTTGGTAGACGTCTTGGCTCAGCAACTTTCAACCAACACCTTCAGCTAGAATTGGCAACTAGTGCAGCATGATCAAAAAGGGTGATATCAGTTGGCAACGTCTATGGGAACTTCACATCGTGCACTACAAGTTGGTTCTAATCATTACCATTCACCACTTGATAGGGCCCTCTATGACACCAGAAGCTTTCTAGGCTCTCCAGGAGCAAGTCGCACACCTCACCGAAGACCTGAGAAAGGTGAAGGAAGACCAGGTGGTAACCCCACCACCATTGTCAAAAAAGACCAACTTAGTTGTTCCAACGGTAGCAATAAGGTTGTGACAACGACTCTCTTTTCAGCCGCTTCAAACTCTGATGAATTCTACCACCTAGAGCTGATATCCTGCACCAGTTGATCGAACTTTAAGATCAGCAAGAAGAAGATCATTTGACGTTGATGGAGGGAAGACCGAGGTAGATAAAGAAGGGGAAGTCACCCCTAACTAACGTCTTCGTGGGGGTTGAGCAATCCCTCTTTGTAAAAGCAATTCAAGTCGAACCTCTCCCTAAGGGAATCAAGATGCCTGTGATAGAGCCGTACAACGACAATGGAGACCTAGTCGACCATGTGTAAGCCTTTCCAAGACCTCCTCAATGTACAATAGGTGCTTAAGGAAGTGATGTGCTAGATGTTCCCAAGCACCATCTGCAAGCCAGTGAGGGTATGGTTCCCTAAATTGGTGTCCATCAACCACTTGAAGAATCTCTCTACTATCTTCATCACTCATTTCATCTGCCACTTCCATTTGATGAGGGAAAGTGATTATCTATTCGACGTAAGGCAATGACCAAGAAAGACTACTCAGAGCTTCATGCAACGGCTTAACTGCACCACCACAGAGATCACGAGCCTAATGTCGAAAATAGCCCTCTTAGCTCTCAAGCTAAGGCTCTAATTGTAATACTCAAGGTTGTAATTAGAGACATAGTATTTTGATAACAAAGATTTAATATCAGTATTTGTGCTCTGGAATTTGATTTCCTTGTGTTTATGGGAATGTGTGTTGGTGTTTGAGTGGACTTTGTGATTGGTTTGCCTGATTTGGGCTATTATTTCCTCTCTGGTTCTATTCAGCAAGGGTCAAGCAGGTCAAGCAAGCGGATACAGTTGGCGGATGTTCTAGGTGGATAAATAAGGTGGATAAATTAGGCAAAGAGGACTGGTAGATTTTGGTGGCGAGAATTGCCGACGTGCAATTCGAACAGTAAAATGTCAGAAAATAGGAAACGTCGCCTGTCTACTTGACACCTGATTTTCCACCAATTTTGCTGCTCCATCAGCGTCTGCCTCGCTGCACCCATGCTTCGCCCCGAGGCTTGACCAAGCTTTGACATGGGCATTTAAAACCCACAGCCCCTCCTTCAACGATGCAGAGAGAGAGGAGAAAACAAGAGGGGAGGGGAGGGTAGAGAGAGTGTAGGGAGGATGAGAGGGAGGAACTTCGCTGGGGTTTTGCAACTACCGTGGCCGACATTGCCGCCAGAGCCAGAGAGTCATGACCAGAGGCGAAGGTCGATTGCCAGTGAGGTGCAGGCGATGGGAGGCTCATTGGAGAATGCCAGAGCTCGCCGAAGTTGGGAATCGCCGACAATCTTCAATTGAGTATGCGTTTCCCTCCTCCTTAAATTCCTAAAAGCATGCCTAGGATTATGTTTTATCATGAAGATCACTATGAAAGCATGAAAACTTGAATGGCATGCTTGTGGTGTGATTTTCAGAATTTTCAGTGAATTTATCCATGAATTGCTGAGAATAAGGATGATTAATGGAAATCATGTGAATTCATGCCATGAAGGAGTCATAATTGTGTTGAGAGTTAATTTGCATGCTCTGTATGTTTATAAATGTGCCTGGATGTATGGATTGTGTTTCTGTAAAGTTTTATGAAGATTTTTCTCGAGTTGGGTTGCTTGCTCTAGCTTTCAGGCTTGTCTATAAAACTGGCGGTGAAACTAGAAGGCGAATCCTTCCAGCGAGTTTTGTTAGTGCGACTAGGTCGCATATTTTGGTGGCGAATGTAGCTAGCGGGAATAACCGGTGAATTCTACCTTTCTCAGTAAACTGCAGAATAAGGCAGAATATGTTTTCAGTGATTTTAAAGAATATTAAATGCATATGAAACCCAAGGAAATACATGAATAAGGATTGAGATAATGATAATTTCCTATAATAAGTAGGAAAAATATGTGAAATGGTTGTGAGCCAATAAATTTGATAAATGGTTAGTGAGAACCATAAATGTGGAAAATGATGTTTTGAGGAAAATAAATGATTTGAAAATCGATTTTGATGATGATTTTGAGAAATGATTTTAAAAGAGTTTTAAAGAAAGCTACATATGTTTTGAAAGGATTTGCCGAGATTTGTAGGAATCACTAGAGGCCGATTAGTCTTACTGACAAGGGGTAGTAAGACCTCTGAGAGGTTGGTGCTAGAAATATTACATTAATTTTGATGATTATTCACTTGTGCATATTTTCATAAATATTATAACTTGAAAAAGATTTAAGTGTCTTATCAAGAGCGGCAAATCATTCCAGCAAAAATCAGAATATTAATCAGAACTCCGCAAAAATTC
>JAMKQA010026114.1:0-10611 GCA_024699735.1 Posidonia australis
TGCACTACAGGCAACATATTCAGCTTCCTGTGTGTATTTTGCTACACATCCTTGCTTTTTACTTCCCCAAGACACAGCTGCACCTCCAAAGATGAATACATGTCCCGAAGTGGACTTTCCATCATCTTTGTCGCCACCCAAATCAGCATCTGTATAACCAAGCAATTCACGCTCATCCGCTTGATAAGTCAACTTATAATGCAGAGTTCCTTTCACATACTTCATTATTCTTTTTACAGCTTCCTAATGTTTTGTTCCGGGATTACTTTGATACCAGCTGACAACACTTACAGCATATGCCAAGTCTGGTCGTGTACATAACATAGCGTACATCAAACTTCCAACCACTTGGGCATAAGGTGCTCTTAAAGGTTCTTTCCCCTTTCCAGGACATTGGTCCTTACGTAAATTTTTCCCAAAAACATATGGTGTAAAGGTTGAGGAGTAATTCTCCATTCCAAACCTTTTCAGCATTGTACGTAGGTATCTTTCCTGATTTATACTCAGTATTCCATATCTCAGATCTCTAAGGATCTGTATTCCAAGAACATAAGATGCTTCTCCCATGTCCTTCATCTCAAACCTTTTGCTAAGTTCTTCCTTTGTGTTGTTCAACATGTCAGTATCATTTCTAGCAAGTAAAATATCATCCACATACAAGGATAATATAATAAACTTGCTCCCACTTTTCCAGACATATACACAATAGTCTAACCTGTTCGAAACAAATCCCATATGGATAATCACATCATAAAACTTATGATACCATTGTCTAGAAGCTTGTTTCAAACCATATATTGACTTATTTAATTTGCACACTTTGTCTTCATGTCCTTTTACCTGATATCCCTCAGGCTGTGACATGTAAATTTATTCCTGCAAATCACCATTTAGAAATACAGTCTTTACATCCATTTGATGTAATTCTAAATCCAAATGTACAACGATAGCCAATATAATCCTTATAAATGCGAACTTAGCTACTGGAGAATATGTTTCTTGATAATCAATTCTCGGTTTTTGTGTATAACCTTTAGCAACTAACCGGGCCTTATACTTATCACTAGACCCATCAACCTTTAGCTGTTCCCTAAATATCCATTTGCATCCTATGGCCATTCCCTCACTAGGTAAATCACATAATTCCCAAACATTATTCTTTTCCATTGAATCAATTTCATCATTCATGGCCTTAAGTCATAAATCTTTTTCCTTTGATTCAATAGCATCTTTGTATTTCATGGGTTTCATGTGATTTTCCCCTATAACTGCTATTAAGCAAGAAGACTCACAAGAATATAAATGATAGTCATTCATCCAAGCAGGTTGAGTCCTTATTCTTTTGTTGCTAATAGGCTCTACCGGTTCAATTCCATTTTAAGTTTGTTCATTTTGATCTATTATTCCATCATTTCCATTTACAAGCTTATTTTGGTTTTCCCTTATATTTTCCATAGGTTCATTGATGTTTTCCATATTTTGTTCCCCCTCAATCATAGGGTCATGTTCCGGGATATCATTGAAATAGTTATCTCCCACTACAAGTAGTGGTTCTATTTCATTTTCATTTTCTTCCTTTTCTTTTAAATTTTCAAGAAATCTATATTCAATGATTCCCTTTTCTTTATGGAAAAATCTATAACCAAAAGAATTTTCACAATAACCTATAAATGTACACTTCAAGGTTCTAAAATCTAACTTATCGCTTAATCGACCAGGAATAAGTACATAAGCTACAGAACCTCATTTCCTCAAATAATGTAAATTGGGCTTTGACCCAGTCCACAACTCATAAGGTGTACTAGGTACAGATTTTGTAGGTATTCTATTTAACACATGGTTTGCTGTAAGCAAAACCTCTCCCCAAAATTTCTTGGAGAGTCCTGAATGTGACAGCATGCATCTAACAGAATACATAAGAGTTCTGTTTTTCCTTTCCGCCATACCATTTTGTTGTGGAGTGTAAGGCATTGTTGTTTGTCTCTTAATTCCATGTATTTCACAAAATAGTTCAAATTCCTTAGAATTATATTCCCCACCTCTATCTGACCTTAACACCTTGATATTTCTTCCTAGTTGTTTTTCAACTTCCGACTTGTATTTCTTAAAGGAAGTCAAGACTTCACTTTTATGTCTTATTAGATAAACATAAGTGTATCTAGAGAAGTCATCTATAAAAGTCACAAAGTATTCCTTGTAATCATTTGTTTTAACACTAAGTGGACCACAAACATCAGAATGAATTAAGCTCAATAATTCATCTAAAATATGTCTTATTCCAAATGGTTTCTTAGTCATTTTTCCAACTAAGTAATGTTGACACTTATCTAATTCCATATCATTAAGATGAGGCAACAAATTCATTTTACCATTTGTTTCATTTTATGCACATTAACATGAACCAATCTTAAGTGCCATAATTCACATTCTGATAAGAAACACAAGAGATAACCAGAAGCCATATCAATATTATTTATTTCATTTCCAGATTGTAGACACCCCGATTTTGAGGTGGCTCATAGGTAAACTCTCCAGATGTTGCTTTGGATGCGGGAAGCTCAACCACTTTCGAATCCTACTTGACATTTTTAACTAGCCAGAGATCATTGCATAAACCGACCACAAGGCCATAGCAAGCCCGTGGCCCAATTAGCAATTCAGGTAGCTAGTGGAGAGCACCAATGTAGAGCACCTCATTGAAGCACCGAGCAAGAGCACTATAGTAGCACACCTAGCTGGAGCACCAAGGTGGCGCACTTATCTGGAGCACCATCCTAGCGCACCAAGCTGGCGCATAGCCACTTTTCAGGGTGCTGACTGCTGGCTTTCCATCTTCGGTACTTGTAACCCTCACCAGTGGATATTCCCTGCGAATCTACGCTAGGCTCTTCGTTGGTGAGGCTGTCTGCATCCCATGGGAGTTACCCTTGTGGAACTCTATAAAAGGACATCCATTGGCAACCATTTAACACACTTGGTTAATCTTGAGCAAGCTATCCACTTACTCCAGCAAGTCTCTCTCATTTTCTTGAGAATATCTTGGCCTTCTAGAGCATCTCCAGCATCTCCAGCCCCTCCAAAGCAACAATGAAGTATTATCTTGAGTTTTATAAGAAGGAACACCTTGAGCAAGGTAAGATCATCTCCCTTCTTTTACTTTTAATCCTAGTTCTTGCACTGAATAAAGCATGTCATGAACTTCATAGATAATCTGATTTTATGCTACAAATTTGTCTTTCATCTCTGTTTCTTTCACATAGGGAATCATGATTCATGCACTCATATGCTAGGAAATCAATTGCCAATATGCCTTCTATGTGTTTATCATTTGCATGAGATTATTGACCTTATTAACTCATACATATTCTTTAGAATCCTAAGCATGTATGCAGTCATCAACCTATGATTTGGCATGATTTGAAACTAGTGATAAAAGACTTTCATTTGTATGTGTCTCATCATGTTTCAATCTCTTATCGTTTGTATGACTGATCTGGGTTAAGGAAAAAATCATTGATCTCTGAGATCTGGACCAGATTCTGAATCAGACTGTAGTCTGATTTAGGGTATCAGGGGAGAACCACTCTGGCACACCAAAGTGGCACACCAGAGTGGCGCACCTTACCAGAGCACCATTCTGGTGCACCAGTCTGGTCAGAGAGTAAATCACCATGTTTGCATCATAATTTGCATGGATTCCCGGATGCTTTTGACTCTGATTTTCCTGGTGTTGATTCTCTGATATTATATGTCTTTGCATGCATGTTTTCAGCTTAAGATGATACTGTTTTTTAAGACTTTTGCACTTTGCATATTTGACTCATCGCTGAAATCTCGTAGGCTGATTGCCCCATGGACTCCTATATGGAGATTCTTATGCATCAGTTCATGATCCAGATAGTATGGCTGATTCTTGTTGTCTTTATTTAGCATAAAAAGGGTGTGATCTTGTGTGAGGCATATCGCCTTTGAGCACAAGATCCATGTTATCTTTTCATGCTTGGATTTTCATAGATATTTAAGTTGCATTTTTGAGTTTGCAAGGACTTTGCATTGTATGATATTCTGGAATCCATCATATTACATGATAATGCACTGCATGGCATTCTGATTTTTCCCTGGCACATTTTCCTGCACCAAGTAGAGCACATAGGTGGCACACCAGACTGGAGCACCAGTCTGGCGCACCACACAGGCGCGCCAGTCTGTTTTCCAGTGGCACACAGCAGCTTTTGGCATGGTTTTAGCATGTTTTCGCGTATGGAGTTGCTTTTGGTTTTCTCTACTTGTCTTCCTCGATATATCAGGAAGACCCTATTCTGTTTTTAGCCCTTTCCATGCATGGTAGATCATGTTTTGCATATAGTAAAGTAAGGATGAAAATCATTCGAAGTTCTTAGATCTTCGATCTTCTTTATGCAATATCCTTGCATCAATGCTTGACCGGCGATACGAGTGATCCTTCTGAGCATTAGGACACACCCCACGTCCCATGCACTCTTGTTTAGCATATGACACTTAGCATGGCATTGCATATCGGCCTCGGGCGTACAGAAAAGGCTAAAAAGCCGACATTTCATATAAGTAAGTGAGAAACCCATAGAAAGACCGATTTTTCAGGCGCACGAGGGTGCCTAATACCTTCCTCGTGCGTAACAGGGATCCTTGCCCAATTTTCTGGTTCATGATTGATCTTCTTTTCTATTGGCTTTATTGCATGATTTGAATGTTTTAAGCAGTTTTCCTCGTCTTCCGTTTTTAAATAGACTAGGTGGCGACTCCTGCATTTTATCATTATTTTTATTGATTTGCCGTGACTTTGCCGATCCTCGCGCATTTTACCTTTCGCGCCAATTTCGAGGCTGTCGCAGGCATGGTTACACAGATACAACAAGTTTGAACAGATCTTGTTCAGGTACAAGTTTTCCCATAGCAAAGACATTTTTGTCTTTTCCTATGGATACACGTTTATTATAAAACCTGACTTCCATGCCTTTCTTTATCAATATGCCAACTGAAATAAAATTCCGCCTCATGCCTGGTGCATAAAGGACGTCTTTAAGTACCATAATGTTGTCCCCCAAATTCAAGCGGTAGATGCCAACTCTTTCCACATCTAAATAGGTATTGTTACTCATATAGATGCGTTGTTCCCCAGGACTGAATTCTTTGAAAGACTCCAATCCTTGTTTGGTTTTGGCAATGTGCCTTGTAGCATCAGAATCTACCCACCACTCATTTGTATTGGGAGTTACAACATTATTACATTCAGTGACACAAATAAAGACTCTCTTATTCTTCTGTTCCGAGGTCTTGCCTTTGTTTCCATCCTATTTGGGCAATTGGCTCTGTAGTGACTAAATTGGTCACATACATGGCAAGAACCTTGTAGTCTTTTCCTTTGATTTGACTTGAAGTTCTTGTTGTATACATTCTTTCTCTTGTTATTCTTTGACTTCCATTGTGCAACATTTGCTTCTTCTAGATTGGTTTCATATTTCTTTCTGCTAGTCATAATTTCCTGTTCTGTGGCCAACCTAGCAGGCAGTTCAGAAAGTTGAATAAGGGTTGACCTAAGAGATGTGGTTACCATGTCATAACTATGTGGGAGACTATTTAAAATTGTAGCTATTTGCAGTTTTTCAGGAATAAGTGTTCCTACAATAGCCAAGTCATTAGCCATAACTATCATGCTATTTATGTGTTCCACTACATTTTGTTCCTCAAGTATTTTGCAAGAGTTGTATCTTTGAAGGAGAAGTTGAGTTGTCATTTCTGTTGTTTTATCATATTTTTCCTTCAAAGCATTCCACAATGTGAATGATGTAGTGTATATTTCAAAACATTTTAATAGACTATCCTCCATAAACATGAACATAAGGTTTTTAGCCTTTTTGTCATTAATTTTTAATTTTTCATTCTTTTTAATTTCTGCTTCAGAAGCGTCATTTGGCATTTCCGGAGGATTAGCTTCTATAGCATGTTCAATATTGTCATATTCTAGTGCATGTCTGATTTTTCGGTACCACATCTCATAGTTAGCCCCATTCAATTTCTCTATCCTAGCCAATTCGGTTGTGAACAGTTTGCTAGTCATTTTTCAAATCTACAACAAATAATAAAATTCTAAATTTAAAATTTGTTATTTAAATTTCAACAAGAAATTTAATTCCAAGGATTTATCCAAATAAACTCTATTATTTGATAAAGTTTAATTTCAAAAATCAAGCAAAGTTCCAATTTCCAACTTAATCATGCAAGAGATATAATTTTAAATAATCATGCAAGATTATTATTAAACTTTAAAAAGATATATGAGTTCTAGAATCAAAATGCAAAGGAACAAGCCAATGCACCAGAACAGGTGCGCCTGTGTGGTGCGCCTGCACCGTGCGCCACCTATGTGCGCCTGCTAGGTGCGCCACTTAGATGCGCTTGGTAGGTACGCCTGCCAAGTGCGCCACTTAGGTGCGCCTTGTAGGTTATTAAAATAGATTTGTAATTTTTAATCACTTATTGATCAAGATCATAATTAATCAAATATGCAATCAAATTTAAGTTTTAAGTTCTTAACAACAGATATTTACCATTCTTAAAACATGCAAAAATTAATCACCAATATCTTAGATTTCTTATCAAACGTGCAATGATATGTAAGATATGAATTCCTAAAGATTATTAATCTTTATAACAGATTATTTCTGAATTTTATATAATGATTACTTGACTTTTTAATTTCAGAAATCATGCAGAAATTTAATTTCCAATTTATAACTTCAAAACTTACATATTCCAATCTAGATGTAAATAATATGTATTTAAAATTCAAATATGCCAACCCCTTATTAGTTTTAGTTATTTAAATATGTAATATATATTCCTCCCACCCCTTCTTAATAAAATGCCTAACCCGTGAATGAAACGTGGGCTGAGAAGAGGGCAAAACAGGGGAGACGTGCGCTGGGATTTGGGGCTCGACGGCGCAGGTGAGCGGTAGAGGAGCGTGCGGGCAATGGTGGACAGTAGTGCACGCGTGGAGGCTGGAGAATGCGGGTGCAGCGCGCGGGTGGTGGTGGTCGACGGTCGCGTTGGGAGGCAACAACACCGTGCGTAGGATAGAGCCTCGCGGGAGGAGGAGGAGGAGGCGACGACACGTGTGGGTGGCGGTGGTCGGCGGCTTGCAGCGCGTGGTGATGAATGCGGGTAGGGGTGGGACGGAGGCGTGGATGGTCGCGTGGGCGAGATCGTGGGTTGCAGTGGAGGGATTTTCCAGGCTATTCGGCGAACAGTGTCGGAGCGTGGCTCTAATACTAGTTGAAGGTCGTCGTATGGTGGCTCTGGCGAGGTGGAGAAATCCAGGAAACAAGGTATGTTATTCGATGATCTTTTCCCTTTGTTTTCCTGTCTATTTATAGTGGAGCTTCAACACCTCCACCACCCTCCGCCCTTAGTAACGACTCCTCCTCATAAACGTCGGCCATTAACTCCAGCGAATCAATGCCATTAAACCAAGGAGGGAACGGTCGTCTGTTTCCTCCTTTGACCACATTGACTGTAACGGTGGTCTTCATGACCACCAATCAACATTAAGGAGAAAGTGAAAAACCACTTAGCCTATTTGCAAGAGAAAATTCAGACATGCCACACAAGATGAATATCATATAACCTGATGACCATTAAAACTTAAAACCTCTTGAAAACACAGCAAGAGATTCAAATTTTTGGAGCAGCCATACTAAAGGAAGTTTATTAGAGTTACTTAACTCTTTGAACATTCTTGATTCTACGAACTCTTATGACTACTACTCTTTTAGAGATGATTATTATAGGCAATCAGATTATAACTTTGAAAGTAAATGGACGGGAACTTCATCTTACTATATTCCAAGCCAACAAAGTGAATTGAATATGAACTTTATCTTTAATTATGCACCACCTCCAAAAGAATACGAGCAAAAAACTCATCAAGGTCCTTTAAGTCAAGATTACGTCACTCAACAACCTTAATTAATATTTATTTTACAATATATACCAATTAGATTCCTGATTCAACTACTACTATCACAGTATAACTACTATACTATTGAAGACCAAATATATTACAATCATATATTTTAAAACAATTACATATTGTGGAAAGAATCCTAAATTTGATAGTAAATTCATCATGAATACAATATGATTGAACAACAAGAAGATTTTGATCAACCAAGGCATTCTTTGTAATATTAAGTATATATGATGTAATTTTTATGAATACTTTTATTTTTAAACATTTATTAAGTTTTTTTTTATATATTATTTATATTTCAAGATAACTGTATTAAGTTATGTAGCGTATTTTAATGAAATACATGTTTAGAAAGTTGATCTTAGTCTTAAATGTAGATTACTGCTTACTCTAGCTTATTCTAGAATTTTAAATTCAAATTCAAATTTTTTAAACAATTTCCATGAACTTCTATAAATTTATTACGTTTCCACTAACATCCAATATTTTTTTTTGTTGGACTAAAGTACCATATATATGAAACCAACATTTAAAACCTCACCTACATGTAAGCATGATTGGGAAATTTTCAGTTGTAACTCTTGAAAATAACAAAACTTGACACCTTCGAAGTTGAGCAGGATCTAAACACGATTTTGCTCTAAATTAGTGGACATATAATAAAGAAAACCAAAGAACAGCTTACAAAAGTTATCATGCATTAAATATTGTTAAGGACCACATCATTACGCAAACTATGCTCATCGCTGTCTTTTTTCTACCAATTTTTTTTCCCATTCTTAGAGATACGAATTGAAAAACAAGTCTCAAATATCAATCCCCTGGATAAATCTAAATTAATAATATAGGTGGAACTCACATTCTCAATATTCCCATCCACCAAATCCTACATTATTATGATATTTAAAAAAAAATGGTGTATTTATATAAATTTATTATTTTGTCCCCTGTATCATGTAAAGAAATAAAGAATCATATATAAGTTTGAATTTTATATACCATATATTTATATCTATCTGAAAAATATACACATGCATAAATCTTGAAGTATACCCCCATCACCGTATTGTTAGGTATGTTCATCTCACATCTTATACTCTTCTATTCGCCCCACCGTCTAGAAGTTTCTATTGTACTAAATTTTTTTTTTTGATAACGATAATTAACATATATTACACTCAAACACTTAATTATGAGAAACCACTATAAGTGATGTAATATATATGATGTTCGTAGAAGTTGAACTCTCGATCTCTCGTACAACCACAAAAAGACTTCACTACTACCCCAAGTAGCTACAGACAACGATGTACTAAACTTAGCTACAGACAACGATGTACTAAACTTGTCCCATGCCTCATCACCAAGTACCCATGGCTACCTAAATCCTAACTACCATGACGACAAGAAACCTTCAACAAAACCTGAACCTTTGAATGGAAGTCCAACAATACTAAACAAAACCAAACTAAGACGTGATCCTTTGAATGAAAATCCAAAAATACCTTTGACTAATTTGTCATATTTAATCAGAGCAAGCTTCAAGTGAGGACATATCCTTTCTTAAGAGATTCAAGGACAATTTAGGAAATTTCAATGTTGAAGTTGTAAATTACGCAAACGTACATGTGAAATTTCAACGTTGTAGTACAAAATGTAAATAGCCAGTTTGACGTATAAATATGTTAAATTTCGGTGCAGGTAGTTTAGATATATGGATCAAGATCCAAGTATTTTGAATTTGAAATCTGTAGCATATATATTTAGAGTTGTCCTTAAAATACTCAAATAAGAAGAAATATGTATCGACATGCTCCTCATACCTTCTTTTAATTTAAGTTAAAAGTAAATGATACATTTGTACTTCAATTTTCCACATTTACCTTTAAAGTCAAGCAAAATTAAGTGCTTATTAGTTTCTCATGATTACAACTATTCCATTGGTAAAATACTCATAATTGTATTGTTATCTATTTATATCCTTATTTATGTCCTTATCTATATCTATATCTATATTTATATCTATATCTATACTATATTATTAACTGTCACTTTTTGCTTAACAATTGGCTATACCATGTGGCATTTATATTTATATTTCTTAATCCACTACTTGCACTAAGATATATTTTTTCTTGCATTTATACATGATCGATTTCTCTTTAACTACATGCATAATAGAACTATGCCACCTAGCATCTATATTTATATTTCATAATCCACTACTAACACGATAGTATATTTCTTCTTACATTCATATGAGATTAAATTCTCCTAATTACATGCATAATATTGGCATTCACATTGGTAGGTGTCATTATGGCAAAACCATGTCCAAAAAAAGAAATTTACAAACACCTCTCACCTACAAATTCTAAAGGCTATCCATTAAATTTCCTTTCATTTAAAAAAATTACCAAAAGAAGCATGTATAATGTTATCTAAAAATAATACTTTAAGAATAATATAGCAATTTCATATTAACTTTGATTGTTTTCTTAGTTGTCTATCTTAAAAAGTACTAAAAATATTAATGGTTTTGAATAGATGTTGCAAGTAGACATGGAAAACGGGCCGGGCAGCGGGCCGTGCCGGGCCAG
>JAMKQA010026115.1:0-15923 GCA_024699735.1 Posidonia australis
ATTTCACTCTTGCATACCTCATCTCACTTTGCAAATCATTGTGCCAACTAAACAGCTTGAATGCACACAGACATAAAAAAACACCAAAAAAGGATCTTTTCTCTACAAAGCAAAGTGATGAATTTGAAAAATAATAAACTGATCTTGTTGAATAAGATGAACAGGTATGGCATATGTTTGGAAAAGCAATCAAATGCGTGCCCGTTGATCAATACAAAGGTAGTCGATCCCATGGAAAAAAATCAGTAGAACTAAGTATGAAATATCCCAAACAACACTTGCCAACCCTAGTCTATACACACACACAGAGCATAATCAAAAGAAGAAGACCCTAGTTAAAACAGAGGAAGTAGAGCATAAAGAAGAAATCCAATTAACAGGTGTTGCGATGGGGGGAGGCTCGCTTCGGCGACAGGCGGGAGGAGGTGTAGAACGTCGGAGCACGTCTATAGGGGGAGGCTCGCTCCGTCAACAGGCAGGAGGAGGAGGAGGTGCTACGGAGGAGCACCGTCGAGGAGGCGGAGGAGATCGAGTGACAGAGGAGACGTAGAGGAGGAGGCGAACGACGGAACGAGTATTTAGGGTAAGAAAGAAAGGGGCAAAACGACCTGCGTTGAGATATTTTATACCTGAATTAGCGAGGATCTTAACGAGGACATTTCCTCGCTATGCACTCGCTAAATAACAAGCGAGGACATTGCGAGGAAAAAATCCTCGCAAAAAACTCGCTATTGTATTGTCAGGACATTTCCTCGCAAAATTTCTGTTATATGTCCTCGTTATATTATTGCGAGGACATGTCCTCGCTAAGTCCTCGCTCTTTGTCCTGGCAAACTCTAATTTTTCTTGATAGCTGGTCATTTGCCCGGAAGGACAGAAAAGTCAATGACATCGTAGATTGCAAACCATTTGACTGATATGGATGTTCATTATGGAGAGCTAGAGACTGTTACAAAGCTTGCAAGAAAGATAATCAAACAAATAAAAACATAGGCATCAAAAACTGTTAAAAAAAGACTCAGAATATCAAACATACACTATCAACAATCAAGAAAAGGAAAGATCAGAAATTTCTTTAGAAAATTGAATACTCTAATTCCTTTGCTAATGTGCTAGTAGATTGTTTTTTGGAGTTTCTTACCTGAATAAGCTAGTAATGTGGGTTACAGTAAATTATCAGTGTAGGACCTGCTTGGAGGTCCTAATTAACCATAAAGTTTGGGCATCCCATGTAATTGGATGCTACATTTTACAAAAAAGAGTGGTGTTTGGATAGAACCATAATCAGAGTATAATTTGTAACTTCATCCAAACTGCCGTTAGCTAATTAACCTATGAAACCAACAAACCGTTATTCAATCTAATGTCGTGACGGATCATATGTAATTACTTTATTTAGTGACATGACAATTTTATTTGGTCTTGCTTTCATTTTACCACTTATTTGCTTCTATTAATTCAACTGCCAAATCCATGAATGGCACTCCATACTGGATAGCTCCTGAAGTCATTCTGCAAACTGGGCATAGCTTGTAAGGATTAAAATATACTCGATTCTTGTTTCATTTGCTTGGACTAAGTTTTTCTTTGTTGGTTTAATTTACCTAGCTTTTCTTTGTTGGGCATGCTATATATTGAAATATTGTAGCATGAACACTTTGATGCTTGAACTGAGATTTTCGTTAGGGTTTCTACTAAATTACAACAGCTCAGTGACTGATTTTATAATACCAGTAGAAGTACAATTGGAGGAACGTCCACAAAAAACTACTAAAAAAAAAAGACTCAGCATCAAACATACCCTATCAATAATTAGGAAAAGGAAAGCTCAAAATTTTCTTTAGAAAATCCATCAAACTTCAGTCTACCGAAACAGGCCTCAGAGCTGATTTTTGAGGTTTTATAAGAAATCTAGTAATGCTTTATATGTATGTTTTGAGTTCGATTGTTTATCAAGAATTTCTCAAGATTTAAGTAAGATTTATAGAAAAATTATTTCAAAAAAAGAATTATTTTATAGAAATAATTTTTGTAATGGAAAAAATTTAGAAAAGAGATTTCAAAGAAAGATGTATGATTTCAAAAATAGATTTCCAATATTTACGTGTGGATCCACATAGTAGTAGGACAATGGCCTTAGGATTCGTAACCCAACTAATGACGATCACCATGCGAAATCGTGGATACCGAGGTTGGGAACCCGGGTGAAAGAGATAGGGTTCCTCAAAGAGACTGGTGTTAGCTGGGTCGGATAGGATGACCTGAGTACTCAAATACCAATGAAGCGTTGAAAGGACGCATCTTCGTGCAATGAGAAAAGAAAAGAGAAAAAATTAGTAAGGTCCGTTGGTTGGGACAGTGGTATGCCCATACAGGAACTTTCACCGTGGCAGTGGAGGAAGTTGAGGTTGGTGCTTCTCCACTACTTGTGGCCAGGTCACTCCTGATAAAGGTGGCACCAAAAAAGATTTTTAGAGTTGAGATTGTATGATAGTTTTAAACTAGAATCGAACTGAGTTTTTGACTTTTGAGTTTTAACCAGATTCTAGCTGAGATGAGAACAGTATTTTAGGATTAGTTCCAGCCAAAGAGTCGGGTTTTGATCAGATTTGAGATTTATATTTTGAGCTAGAGTTTAGTCTAGAGTTATTTTCAGAAAAGCATTAGAGCATAAGATTTTAAAATAAAAAAATAAAATATTTGAAAAGAGCATGAAGATTTCTTGAAAGATTTATGAAAGAGATTTCCTAAAAGATATGTTTTGTCGAGAATTTCTAAAAAAGAATTTAAAAGAGTTTGGTTCTGGTGTTGAGAACCTATAATATAGCCTTGTAGATGTTTTCCACTGTGTTTTCTGGTGGACGCGTACTAAGTGACTTAGAAGTCACTCACATATGTTTTTGTAATGTCTTATTTTTATGTACTTAGTTGGAGTGTAGTCCAGTCCGATGTATGTAGATGGGAACCACTAGCCACATATCGATTCTAGGTAAACTAGTACGATACAGTTGACCGTCTTCAGGAGTTGAATTTAAATGAAGAATCAGAAGATGATGAGACTACATCAACTTCAACGGGAATGGATTCTACTTATGATTAATTGAAAATGGATACTTTTTTGTAAAAATTTTAATTTACATTGATGTAAAACAATAAAATGTAAAATATTGAATATTTTATGTATTTTTCACATTTGTATATATATATCAAATATTTAAATGTTTAATAACAAATAATTTTTTTCCAATTTTTATAAAATAGAACGACCCTACTCGGCCTAGCCTAGTGATAGGCCATGGACCGTGTCGAGTCGAGAGTTTATAAAATCTAACCTGGCTCATATAACTAGATGGCCCGATAGAACCCATTTTACATGTTTAACTTAATGTTGACATCGAAGGAGTAAGTACAAAATTTGAGAGATGGTGATTGAGATGATCTGTTAGTTGAAGTTTCTTTATTTTATGTAAAATATAAAATTGATGTTCCTAAAATAGAAGATAAATATATATGTGAAGGACATCCACATAGAGGAGTAGAACAAAGAACAAACCTTTATTATTATCGTATTGAGTTATTTGATTATGTCATAGATGTCCAACTTCAGGAACTTAACAATTATTTCTTAGAAGCAAATACAGAGTTACTATTTTGTATGGCATATTTAGATCCAAGTGACTCATTCAAAGCATTTAATAAAGATAAGTTAATCCATTTAGTAGAGTTTTATCCTAAGGACTTTTTTCAAATGATCTATTATAACTTGGTGATGAACTTAACTCATATATTCATGATACGCATCATGATGATGAATTTCTTGGTTTAAAAGAAATTGATGCTTTAATCGCGAAGATGGTTTCCAAGAAAAAAAGATATTTTATATTCTATGGTTTATTTACTTATCAAGTTAGTATTAACATTACCAATTGCCAAGTCAACGGTAAAGAAATGTCTTTTCATAATGAATTTTGTCAAAATAAAATTATAAAATCAAATGAATAATCATTGAATGAATGATACTTTGGTTACTTTAAGAATGATGTATTTGATAACGTCAATAATATAGTTGTAATGCAATGCTTTCAAAATATGAAGTCTCGTTGAGGACAATTATAATTTTTTTTAATTTTTGGATTGTAATTATGATATATTATGTTTGTTTGGAACTTGTATAAAAGTATTGTATTTATTAGTAACCCCTATTATTTTGAATTTCTAGCTTCGCCACTGTTTCTTACGGAGACCACAGGTAGAGGTTATTTAGTATCTTATGTTATTATTGTTAAGCCTGGCAATAGATCGGATTTGGGTCGGATTTACCTATACCTAGACTTAAATCCATCTTTATTTACTAGTCCGGGTCCAGTCTAGACCCGTAATCTAAAATCTAAATTCAAATTCAGATTCATGAAGATAATGGGTCTAAGATCGGATCTCAAGTTTGACGGATTTGCTTAAAAGTACATACTTTTTTATATCATTATGTTATATTTTCATTCCACTATTAACAAATAAAATATTTTTATATGTAATTATGACATAATTCATTCAA
The DNA here is from genome assembly GCA_024699735.1 of Posidonia australis. NCBI lineage: Eukaryota > Viridiplantae > Streptophyta > Magnoliopsida > Alismatales > Posidoniaceae > Posidonia > Posidonia australis. Next base: position 4,553 of record JAMKQA010026115.1, read on the forward strand.
AACTTTTTTTAGAAGGCAGGTTTTTAATTGCAAATAGAAGAATTACTTAACTTTACGTACATAATCAACTTCATTTGATATAATACTAGGATATTACTCATTTGCATATTGCTCTATAAAAAAAAGGAAAGATAAAAGTTACACTTGATAAACATAAAATAATAAATTAAATAAAGTAGATTTTAACTTTTAATTTAAAATATAACGAGGGTTTTAGCTTTTAAATATTATTATACATTTAAATATAATTATTATAATATAACTCAGATCCATAAGTCTAGAGATATTTAGACCCAAATCTAGACCCTTTCCACTAAACAAACGGATCGGTCGCATCTGGATCTTATTTTCTAAATCTAAACCTTAACTTCATGGATTTTGACCTACAGATCTCGAGTCTAGACACGGCTCATTACCAAACCTAATCACAATTCATTGTAGCAAACACACGACAATGGAGATAGTGGCCCCTCCCGTTCTTTGTTCTCGTTTTCTATGCATCTACTGTGACAGATTTCTCCGGCGATAAGTGCAACTTATATCCCATTTTGATACTTTCTGAGATAATTGCTTTCATGGTGCTTCAAGAACTGAAAAGTAGATCAATGTCCTCGTTCATACTGAAGAAAACGCCGGAAACTGTATACAGCATTGAAGTCAAATTTCTATCCATTTGCAACTTTTTGAGAATCTCTTGGACCCAATTGCGGAAAACAAAGCAGCAAGAAAATCATCAGAAAGAGAGAGACCTTATCAAAGTAGAGCATCCTCAAATCAGGCAAGCAAACAGGAAAAGCCGTAATGGATTCCGGCATCTCGAAACTTTGGAGGCTTGAAGCCACGAGAACCCGAGGGTCTTGCTCCGTAGAATTGGACTTCTAAAGGAATTGAGTGGTAAATCAGTAGGTGCTGCTTTGTGTGTTTATTGATTTTTGGCTTAAATATAAGTAGTTTAGGATTTAGAAAAAGAAATAAATAACCATGCAAATCAAAATTGGTAGTTTTTTTTTCCCCGAGGAAGGGCGTTCAGTGGTAGTCCAGTGTTACCGATCCTAAAACAGAAAGGAAAAGATTCAACATCACTTCAGTATCTATAAATTATAATAAAGTCGGTACATGCAAAACCCAATAGACAAGTTGTTACATGCAGAGTCACGTACACATCACAACTCACAACTAACAGAGCAGTGAATACCAAAGGGAAAGAGCAAGAAATCTCTGCGAGATGGAGCCATAAGATAGAAGCTAGACAGGGTTTAAAAGCGCACAACAACAAAAGAGGGTGTGGTAGGCACGCTTTTCGTCACTTCCACCATCTTGAACATTACCATTTTCACATGTCTTTTCCACTTCTGCTGGAGGTTCGAAGAACTCAGACATCAAGGCACTTTCATAGAGTCGTCAGCAGGAACAATATCATCTTCATCATGGTAGATGTTCTCAGCCATCTGCCATATTTGGAGAATGTTATCTTCTGCTACACTGGCCACAATCCAGTCCTCACAAGGGTTCCATGAGAAGTCCGAGACCTTGCTCGTGTGTCCTCCATGAATGAAGAGCAACTCTGGTGGCCCATCATACACATCCTCTGGTGACTGTTCCGCATCAATTCTATAAAGAAACCAGTGTTGTTAGACGTGTATGACTGATAGTAAAATGAAAAAGGTTCAGCTAATTCACAAAGCCAAAGGAAATATTAATGTTAAAAGAGCCATTGTATCAATGTGATTTGAAATAAAGTTTAGATCGAAATCAGCAGCTATTTGTGGTTGGGCATGTCAAGGCACAGTTCTCAATGCATTCCATGAGAACTTTGCCCCCAGACATGTCACACTATTCACTGCAACAGCCACAACATTTTCAGTTTTTTGAACCCAAATAACTAAAAGCAAACAGAACTACAAGATTTGTGATGAAAAATCAAATAACCGAAATACCACTTATTTTTGTATAGTATGGACGAAGCCCAAATATCCACACTAATGCAATAAAGAATGGAAAACTCTATACCCAGCGACCCAGGATGTTGACCAAATGTAGTGATTTCCTCAAATGAAAATAGTCACATTGTAGTTACAACTCCATGGCAGGGTTCACAGCCATGTGATTGTAGTTGCATATCCAACCATACTTATCTGATCTAACAATCAAGACCAAAAGTTTGTGATACCTATTGTACCGTCAAGGGTACCATACCCTGGAAGAATACATCCAAATATTTAGAAGTCCACCTGTTGATTCACTGTGTAGTATGATTGTATGAATAGCCATTGCTTCTAATCAAAACTCACTAGGATTGTTTCAGCAGTCAATTTTATTTTAACAGACTGTTCTTTTTAGGTGTAATCTTCAGATAAACTGTCACTTAAAGAATCCGCCAATGAAATCAAAATCAATTAAATCACATGATCAAAGTCAAGTTACGAGTTTACAATATGTTGAGATACGAGCACATTCAATGCCTATATGTTTAATATATTAATTAATATTTTATATAAATAGATGAAACAATATGGTTACAAATCAAAATTCCTTGAATCATCTAAGCACTTCACCTGCCATCCGGATTAATCTCAAATAAAGACCTTAAAAAGGCTGAACGCCCAGATAACAATGAATAATAACATAACTTTCATTGCAAATTTTGCTTGAGGAGAAAATACCTGCTGAGATCCCAAACCATTAGCCTCCTTCCTAGACAACAAGAGGCTAATATTGTCTCATTCTTTGGATTCCACCCAACTTGAAAGACATCTTCCCTGTATTTTCATGAAACATTGAGAGCCATAATGAGCACACAACGTCATTTTATTTAGAATATCAAAATTTTAATGAGCAAGGACATGCTTGTGATTGTTCTCCATAGAAGCACACAATTTAATAAGCAGACAAAAACAAAGCCTTACTTGTGGCCATTGAAGGTGTGGAGAGCTGAGTTGATTTTGCGGAGATCAAACAACTTAACTGTTTTATCTGTTGAACCAGTAGCCACAACCCACTCGTTGAAAGGATTGAATGACAAACAGTTTACCTGTCATGGATGCATATGTGAGAGAACCATCATTTTACAGTACCACATGAGAAAAAGGAAACAGAAAACCATCCAGGAAAATAAGATTATACTAATACATTATACCACCAATGGAAAGTGAACATGGAAATTATATAAACACCATGTGCTCCATAGTTCCTTTGTTGACAATATATGAGAAAATTTCAGCAGGACAGATTTCCATTTACCTCTCCTTGATGAGCAATCACAGATTGTGCTGGTTTGTTGGATCCTGATGTCCTTAAATCCCATATAAGCAGATGGCGATCATCACCCACAGAACCAAACAAATATTCATGCCTCAAATGCCACGCAACATCCTCAACAACACCTTCATGTACCTTCAATTGCATAATGTACAAAAATCAATTCAAGTTGAATTCAAGGAAATTGAACTGAAGTTTAAAATCACTGCTGAATTGAAATATTCATGAGGAAAATAAATTCAAGTCTACTTTATGGAAAAACACCTTATAGTAAATTCAACATTATTTAAATTCTTAATGCTTTATAAAATAATCAGCAGTTACTTTCATGAAAACTAGGCGACATTTCAGCAATCATACCTTAAAAATCTGTTGAGCTTCAAGAGTCTTATTTTTGGGTGTTGCATTGATGTCCCACAAGCAAATTTGAGCATCATCTGAACCACTCAACAGATGGCCTTGCTTGAAAACACTCCAAGACAAGCCATAACCTTCAGTGCTATGGCCTCTCAGCCTCAAATCGGGAGTGCAGACACCATCCAGAGGAGGCTTAGATGGATGCTTGCTGTAATCGAAAACAAATACCTCTGCACTGATTGTCTTTGTGGCAATAATAAAAGGATTTTGAGGCATATAGCGAGCCCGGTTTACCTCACCCTCATGGTTTATCTGCTGAATAATTTGGATCTGCAAACAAAATCAAGATAATCCAATCCATACATAACATCAGTAGAAAACTACACAATACATACTACTAACAACAAAACAAAATAGCATGTAACCACACTGTTTTCCCAAATTATATCAAAATACACCATCCTTGTGTAGCACAAGATCGAAGGCATGTATACCAATCAAAAGCACACACACAATCACAATTTTGTACATTGTAAGTAAACATTAATGGGGGCATTATTTTGTGGTTTACAAGATTGAAATTTTTGCTTCACATTTATACTTTTTCCATTACGTAAACCCACACTTTCACTTGCATTAGCTTGTAAATCGAAAAGTTTGTCAGATAGCAACCAAAAAAACCACACACACTAAAGTATACCCTAAAACGAGCGGCAAAGCTACAAACGTTTTAACCCCCATGGGAACTTCAATCCCTAAGAACCTAACAATTGAAAGGAAAAAGGAACATTTTTTTTTCCAATATAGTGAAAAAAAATAAAACTTTCCATCGAGAGACAGCAACTTTTACCTTCCCGCTGGCGCTGCCGAACCCACCGAACTCCCCCCTCTCGTCATCGTACTGCCTGGCCTCATTCTCCGCGTCCTCGAGCGGGAGCTGGACCTGGGCGATCATGAGGTAGTTGGGCTCGTTATCGGAGGTGTGCGTCCCCAGGATCATCTTCTGCACGGAGTAGTCCTTCCCCGGCGGCTCGACCCGTTCGGGGAGCCACTGGACGGTGAGGGAGGGCCACTCGAGGGCGTGGGTGATGATGAGGTCGTAGAGGAAAGGCGTGTTCTTCTTCCAGATCTTGTACTCCTCGTTGATCAGCCTCTCCTCGATTTCCCCCCGGAACTCCTCCTCGTCCTTCGCCATTGACGATGACCACGACCACGACCACGACCACCACCGGATTTCTTCTTCCTCCTGGTTTAGCTTTTAATGTATGATTAGGGTTTTTTTTTCCGCGGGAATTGGTTTCGGTTTTCTCTCACTAGGAGGAGCTCCCGCAGTTTCCACTATGTGATATACATTTCCCATTCGTCTTTTTAGGGATACAGACATACATTTTCCTATTCATTATCAATCCAGCTTTCGGACTCCTTAACCGGGTAAGGAAATGGAGAAGTCCGTCCCCTATGACTTGTGAAACTATTGTATGTTGTATACCGTGAAGTTAATTAAAAATTGAACATTTTCAGTTAAAAAACAAACGTTAAGTTCCAAACAATCCCCATTTGCAATATTTACAAAAGATCGCATATCTAACACGTCACTCCCTTAGACAAGGTTACATCATTGCTATTGATCATTCCATTGCAAATTTTTTAGATCTTATGGAACTTGAAAACCACTTATTTGTAAGAACCATGGGTTTTGCAATTTAAAATTTGAAAAACAATAACTTACCGTCTCTCTCTCCCTCCTTTCTCTGTACAATCACGTCAACCTAAAACAAAAATATTTTTCGTTTCCCATGTACCATCGTGTGCTCCTATACGTCAAATAGTACTATGTCTTAAGTGACATTACTATCATCTATGTCATTCTCTATAACAATGTCGACGAACTCCTCCACCTCTGTAGTTAGTAACCTAACTCCCTTAATCTCTTCAACATCATCTACTTCCTTTGCAACTCCAGTAGATTTCATGAGATGAGTGCTCTTCCAATGTGTTTGTTGCTTATCTTCTCAATGGCTGCATTCCTTGCATCACTCTTTAGGTTGTTCAATGATTAGTTATTGTCAAGCTTGACATCATTCCTTATCTCACCAAGTACAATTGTGTGGTTGATTGTTTTTGTGTTGGATCTTAAAAGTGCTCACATTGTCTTAGTGGAGATGAAGAATGTTGGTCACTTTTCCAATGTTATTTCTTGCATAGATTGTTGACGATGGATTTGGTTTAATTGGTTCAAACTGGTGTTCCACTCAGTCACACGAAAAAATACCCCTCTAATTGGAGCAAACGCCAAAGACAACACAACACTATGCAAGTACGTTGCTACCATCATAAAGAGAAGTATCTCCTCTAAGACTGAATGAGATATCTAAATCAACCCCTCTTTCCTTTCTGTTTATCAATCTTCTGATGTTTCAAGAGCTTGTTTTCCATACACCTTGTGGACAACCATCGATGTACAGGGGGAAACTTCGCGACCACCATACACTCCTTGCCTTGAAGATCCATGCAACTTGAGAATTTAGTATTTCACATTTTTTTATTTTGTATATTGTTGATTTTCATTTTTATAATTAGTTTACCAATTATGTAATAATGTTGCATTGTTATTTGTTCCAATTTACTATTATGTGTATCAATATTATAAGATGTGCATTTTGATTCATGTTATCAATTTAGTTTTAGATTCTTAATATTTTAGTTTTGTGAGTATGTTATTTAGTTTCATCTTTTTTTAGTTATTAACATTCTCTTTTCTTTTTTTTAAATATGACTCCTTATGTCTTACTATGAATGTTATTTTTCCCATTGTGTAAAGAATGAAAGGGCTGCTATCAATTAGTTTAGGTCTTTAAAGTAACTATGAATACTAATGCTTATTATGAATATTTATTTATAATTTATATCTTACTATAAATTTAGGTTTTTTCCCATTGAAAATAGGGTTTAGTAACTGTTTTATTATTGTAATTTAAATTTCAGTACTAAACAAAACAAGTGCTTGTCTTGATAGCATTTTAGTGTGGGTGTATATTTTATTTTATTTTTATCAAAAAAAAGTGTTACTGAATTTACAAAAGATAACAATTAATACATAATAGTAAAATCAGATTGTTTACTATCGTGGGGAAAGATAAAAAGTATCTAAATGAGAAAGTTACATATATATATAAGAACTATTAGATATCTAAGGGTAAATGGATATCCATTAACCCAACTAACACATAACTCGCACTAACAAAGATTAATGGACAACTCTAACACTCCCCCTCAAACTGGAGCATACATATCAACCATGTTCAGCTTGTTACACAAATATCGATACACCCCAACACTCAATCCCTTTGTAAAGACGTCAATCAGCTACTCTGATGATTGAGTGTAAAGGATAGAGATAACACCTCTCATCACCATATCCCGAATGTAATGAAAATCAACCTCTATATTCTTTGTATACTCATCAAAAGTAGGATTATTGGCAATGAAAATGGCTACTTGGTTGTCTCAATACATCGACATGGACTTCTCTGATAGACAACCAAGCTTTGACAACAAAGATCTAATCCACATCATCTCACATGTTGTCTGAGCCATAGACCTGTACTCTGCTTCTGCACTAGACCGTAATACCACATTCTGTTTCTTATTACACCAAGTAACAATATTTCCTCCCACATAACTGTAGAAGCCCGATGTGGATTTCCTATCTCCTCGATCTTCTATATATCCTGAGTCAGAATATGCCACGATATCCACATGGCCATTGTTCTTATATATCAAACCTTTGCCTAGAGTACTTTTTACATAGGCAAGGACACGCAAGACTCCATTCCAATGTACTCTCCTAGGCTCATCCATGAACTGACTAAGTAAACTCGCTACATAGGCTATGTCTAGCCGAGTCACTGTCAAGTAGATCAATTTACCAATCAACCTCCTGTATTGACCAGGGTCTTCTATCAACTCAAAACTCGTATCTCAGAAGGATGGTTATTGCTCAATAGGAGTACTCTCGGGTTTGCATCTCAAGAGATCTGTATCCTAAAGAAAATCAAGAGCATACTTTCTCTGAGATAACGAAACTTTACCATTTGCATAAGTAAATTCTATGCCCAGGAAATATTACGGTCTTCCCATGTCCTTAGAAACAAAGTACGTACTAAGGTGGTCTTTCACCTCTCTGATGCCCTCTCTGTCATTTCCAGTCATCAATATGTTATCAACATAGACCACCATAAGAACACAACTACAATTTGTCTTCTTGTAAAATACTAAGTGGTTCACTGCACACCTTCTGAAGTCCCTTTCCATTACAACTTTACTGAAATTTTCAAACTATGCTCTGGGACTCTGCTTATGGTCATAAATCGCCTTCTTTAACTTGCAAACTCTGTCCTTTCCGTGAGCAACATATCCTGCTGGAGGTTGCTCTATAAGCACAGACTCTGTCAAAATCACCATACAGAAATGCATTCTTGACATCTAATTGGCAGAGATCTCAAGATTTGTTGATAACAATAAACAAGACCATCCTGATGGAATTGAGGCGAGCCACTAGAGAGAATATCTGGTCATAATCAATCCCATATGTCTGAGTGAAACCCTGAGCAACTAATCTGGCTCTGTATTTGTCAATAGTGCCATCAGCCTTGTACTGGATAGTGTACACCCATTTGCAAGTGACTACATTAGCTCTAACATGACAGGTCACTAACTCTCAAGTGCCACGGACTGGTAGAGCTACTAACTCTTCATCTATTGTAGCTTTCCATTGTGGAAGTAAGAATGCCTCCTGATGATTCTTGGGAATATACTCAGAAGAAAGGGACAATGCAAAGGCATGAAAACGAAGATGCAGAGAGTCATATGACACAAAATTAAATATAAGATGGGTAGTAAAAGAACGAATACCTTTTCGAAGTACAATGGGAAGATTCAAGTCGCTTTGAGGTGGATTTGCATTCGTAGAGGAGACTGGTTCTGCCACAGGAGGCACTGGTGGACCTTGGTGACGTTGATACACCTGCAAAGGACGAGTAACATCTGTGGGATGAACAAAAGTGTCATGGTGATCAACAACTGGAGGCTCAACAATGGACGGGAGAGGAATCAACTCCTCCATAGACATGGACTCTCCTGAATAACACATGGACTCAAAGAAAGTAACATCTGCTGATACAAAATAACGACCAGAAGGAGGATGAAAACACTTATAACCCCTTTGAGCTCTCGAGTATCCCACAAACATACATTTGATGGACTTAGGGGACAATTTATCAAGTCCAGGAGAGAGATCCTAAACAAAAGCAACACACCCAAAAACCCGTGGGGTTAAAGAAAATAAGGTAGCATCCTGTTAGAGACGTCATAAAGGGATTTCACCTCCTAAGGGTGTAGAGAGCATCCAATTTATGAGGTAGGTAGCAGTAAGAACAGTATGAGACCATGAGTACTTAGGAATTTTCATGTGAGACATGATAGTGCGAGTGATATCAAGAATATGCCTGTGCTTGCTCTCTCCACCCCATTTTGTTGAGATGTGTGGGGACAAGTAATCTGATGAATGATTCCTAAGGATGCACAATAAGACTTGACCTTTTGTTGAATAAATTCAAGAGCATTGTTAGTGCACAAACATTTTGGAATAACACCAAATTGATTTTTTATTTCAGAAATAAAAGTCTTGAGTACATCAAAAAGGTGACCACGATCTTTCAATAAATAAACCCAAGACATTCTAGAAAATCATTAATGAATACAATGTAGTACCGATACCCAGACACGGACGAGACTTTGGTAGGACCCTAGATGTCACAATGCACTAAATCAAATAAACTAGAACTAGATGTAAGACGCAAATGCCTAAAGGTAGCACGATGATGCTTACCCAATTAACACGACTCACACTCAAAAGGAGAAATTGATACCCAAGGTAAGACTTGTTGCAACTTTTTGCGAGATGGATGATCTAGTCGGTAGTGTCAAAGTGAAGCAGGCTTAGAAGTAGACGCATAAGTAGACGCGTCAGATGCTAATCCTCGAGGTATATCGTCACCGACCAATAAGTATATACTATTTCCTCCTTCACGATCCAAACCAATCCTCCTTCTCATCCGTAAATCCTGAAAAGTGCAGTGAAAGGGAAAGAATGTCACGTAACAAAGCAAATGTTTTGTAATAGCACTGATGGAAAGGAAATTTACTGAAAAATTAGGTACATATAAAACTTTTTCAAGAGAAAACTGAGAAGAGGCTTGCACAACTCCTTTCCCAGAGATGGAACAAAACCGACCATCAGCGATGGCCACAAAATGAATATCAGAAAGCTGTGACAAACGAGTAAACCAATTTTTTGTACCTGACATGTGAGAGGAGGCACCGGAATCAATGATTCAGGAGGAATCCCTAGATGCCAAGAGGGCACTCGTACCTAAGGAAGAAGGATGAGAGGCAGTGGCGGCTGAGTCTGTGACATTTAGCTGTAAGAACTGCTTATAATCAGCCTGCAAGATGGTGACTGTCTGCTTGTCACTGGTGGAGGTAGCTGGCATAGACTCTATAGTGACATGTGCGATGGAAGGCCTACCAATCAAGTCCCAACATTTCTTAATGCAATGACCCATCCGACCGCAGTGAGTGTAGCGAGGGCGTCCTCTAGTGTCTGTACAGCTATGACCACCCCCTCGTGAGCCACTACGTCCTCGACCACGCGTAGAAGCCATAGTTGACTGATTAGGAACTGTAGAAGATGTAGTTGTAGAAATATGCAAAACATAGGCAAAGGTTGTTTGTAGGTTAGATACACTATCAGCACCAAGAATCTATTCACGAATCTGGCAACTAAGATCAGGAGACAAGCTAAAGAGATAGATTGCCATGGCCAATTCTTCACGATATTGTTTCATTTGATTGATATTTGCTGTTAGGGGTTAGTACACCTCGAGCTCATCAAGTAGGGAACGTAACAGTGTAAAATGTTTTAGAACTGACTGTTCCCCTTGACATAGAGTAAACAGTTGCTCACACACCTTGAATACTCTAGAGATATTCTTCTCGTGACCATAGGTAAGGCGAAGTGTATCCCAGATCTTCTTGGCGGGCCTCAACATCATCACTCCACGAGCCACAAACAGCTCCATACTGTTAACCATCCAAGAAACAATAGCGGCATCATCCGCGAACCAATCCTCATAGGTGGCATCTTGTAACACCCATAAAATCATTTTGTAATTATTTACATTTTAATGAATTTATTCTTGGAGAGGTGTTACTGTTTCAAGGTCCGTTTGTGTGATTTTGGGCTTGGGCCCCGTGGACCAGCTTCTGGTTGTATGCTCCTATGCATGGTTGGCATTGTGCATTGTGGTACTGTGCTTGTGGGCCTGTGTGTGGGTCAGTGTGGGACCCACATTGTGGGTTGGTTGTTGTGGCTGGCGATTGGGAGGTGTGGCCGGTGAGCCCGTGCGAGGTACCGGTATTTGGAACGCGTAGGTGAGCACGCTGTAGGATCGAAATAGCTCCTCTAGAGGGGGGTGAATAGATAATTAACACTTTTTAATTTACTTTGACTACTTTTCAGAGATTAATGAAAATTGCATACAAAGGATATTATTTAACAAGTATAATCAAGTTTAACTACTTATGCAATTTATATAACATACACGAAGAGGATGAGAGCAATTGATATGGACAAGAAATTTATAGTGGTTCGGCAACCCCGCCTAGTCCACTCCTCAAGACTCTCTTGAGATTT
>JAMKQA010026116.1:0-18065 GCA_024699735.1 Posidonia australis
AAATCAAGATCTAATATGCTGTCCATTGAGAAATATATAGAGCACTGATATGTGTTGAATGGCAAAGACATTGATTTAAATCCTATTAAATAAGCACAAGTGTAGCAGTAACAATAAGCACATGTGTAGCATCTCCCAAAAGGTTAATTTATTGAGAAACGTGTGTAGCCATTTTGTCATAACGTGTATTTTATTGAGTATATATAGGGAAACGTGTAGGATCTTCAATTTATGTCCATATCTTCACAATGTCCAAAAAAGGTATAGCACCTACGTAAATTGAGTATCCAAGAAACGTGTAACACATAACAAAAACTTCTCTTCCTCCAAGAAAAAGTCAAATCAGATTAATAAAAAATTGTTCACAATTCAATACATTTATCAACACATGCAAAAGAAATAATTAAATACAGAATCAAATCTGGCCATTCATTTCGAAATGGATAGCAGTAGATGATGAGCCTCACATTCCAAAAGTGAGGCCGGGCCTCATCTGATAATCTATATATATATATATTAATCAAAACATAAGATAACCTAATGTAGGATCAGGGCCTGAATCGACAGACCGAAATGGGACGGTCGATCGAATCTAGGCTCAGGGCACCAGATCGGCAGACAAAAAAAACCACTCGGTCGATCGAAAACCCCTAATTTGGCAGACCGAAAACATTCAATCGACCAAACCAGAAATTCTATCAACACCCAAGACTCCCAGAATGGCAGACTGAATAAATTTGGTCAACCGACCCAAGGGTCGAGGGGACAATCTGCAATAAAAATGGCATACCAAAATAATTCGGCATACCGAACCAATCGACTGCTAGGCAACCCAAAATGGGACCCAAAGCCCAATCCTGCAAACCACTAGTTCAAACCATGCAAACAATATATCAAAATGAAGATCTCAACGAGATCTTCCAAACCAAACAAACAACACCGAAATCCATCAAGCGGATCTTGAGAAAACCACAAAAAACACAAAGGGGACACTCTTCACCCCCCAACCATAAATACGGCCATAAATGGCCCACAAATGCACAATAAATTCTATAAAATTCACTACAATTACCAGCACACTAACATGCACCTATGGTACACATTTGGAATCAAAATAAGATCTACAGGGTGCGTACCTCCACTGAAGACACGGCAACGCGAGACGGATGGCGACACTCCTCCTCCAACCACGAGCTGCTCCTCTCCTCCATGCGACGACGGCGACACGGCGGTGGTGGCTGCAACCTCCTCCTCCCCACCATCTCCCTCTCTCTCTCACAATCCCTCTCTCCTTCCCGTCTCCCCTTTCTTTCTTCTCTCCTTCTCCCACATGCGAGAGGAGAAGAAGAAGAAGAAGAAGAAGAAGAAGAAGGAGTGGGGGTGGGGCCTAGGAAGGGAAAGAAAGAAAGGAAAAGAAAGAGAAAGAAGGGAAGGAAAGAAAGGAAGGCGCAAGCATGAAACCAAACCACGCGACCTTCCACGTCCACGTGACTCGTGCCACCAGGGACCCACCACCAAAACCACCACGGCCCAAGAGAAACCACAAAACTCCTAAGAGCGCCAGCACAGCGCCTAAACCACACCACGCCAAAAGGCCAGAAACCCACAATCTAAGCGTCAGACACCACTAAGCACGTGTCCTACGTTAGGCATTGGGACCCCCAAAGCCTAACGTGCCTGAATTTCACCTTAATTATCTAGCCAAAGCACCACTCCTAAAACCTAGGTCGTTATAGGGAAATAGTGATAGAGGGCAAAGGAGGAGAGAGAAAAAGGACTATGACTGTATGGGAGGTTGCATCGCCGTTGGCCCCCAACCTTCCATTTTTGCCACCATTACTTTGTCGCTACTATCATATCGTCATCATCGTACCACTGTTGCCGCAACCAAGTGGATGTGGGGATCAACGTCGATGGAAGTATGCACCTACCGATGCCCTCTCTTTATTCTTGTTGATATTATATCTGTTGTAGTGAATGTGTGGGATTCCAAGTGGTAACCTTGATATTATATTATTTATTACTATGGCTGTATTTGGAATTCCAAGTGGGAATCCTACTATAATACTTATTGTTGTATTTGTGCCTGAGATTCCAAGTGGGAATCTTGTTTCATGGTGGTTGGCCACTATTACTGTGGTTTGTGGTTCTAGTTTCTCATGCTTTCTCGAGTTTTGTTCTCGTTTTGCAATTTTCTTGCTAGGGTTTAGCCTTTGGGGGTGCAGACACCTTCTTGGATCTAGTTGGGTAGCAATCTAGTGTTATCCATAGGTGAGGGAAGATTCTTTCTCTATGGATAGGTGGAGTATTTGGAAACATTGTGTCATCACTAGCAGTAGGGATGGGTCATTGCAGTGTGGTATGGCTACGAGATGTCGGGGCATGTACAGAGAAACTACCCCAATCTACCTAAGAAATTTGGGGAAGCATCGCGTCAACCCAATAGAGGACATGTATTTACAATTGTCACCTAGATGCTAGACCCTCAAGGAATGTCATGGAGAGTAAGGAATAATAGCTTGACTGTATTGAGTAATTCTTTGCTCTCTTGTTATTATCGAGTGTACCTAACACTTGTAGTTAATGGTTGTTATTGTGGGTGTGGTGCATGTTGTCCCTAGGCTCTTTCTGGTAGTGGACCACATGGCTGGGGTATTGTTTGACTAAGGGGGTACATTCTACTTTGAGTCTTTTGCAATGGAGAATAGAAATGGACCAACTAGATTTGGTCTTATCTCATGTGGTGACTTCGCTGGGGGAGCACAGTCTAGAATGGAAATACTAGAGATCAACTGGCATTGGGTTGGTGGCATGAGTTTCAATGCCAGGCTAATAGTAACAAACATATGAGAGTATGACATTATTTTGGGCATGAATTGGTTGATGTGGCATTTAGTGTTGATTGATTATGCTAGGAAGAGGGTTGTGTGGGGCCTCTGGTTAGTTTGGTTGATTCGTCTTCGCTGACTCTGGGAAGTGTGGGATATCCTAGTTTGTCACAGATATCCAGATGTCTTCCCTAAGGAATTACTTGGGGTGTCGCCACATAGAGAGATTGAACTCCTGATTGATCTAATGTCAAGGACAAGTCCTAATTCTAAGGCTCTATGCAGGATGGCATCTACAGAATTGTAGGAACATGGGATATAGTTGTAGGACAAAGGATTTATCAAGCCAAGTGCGTCACATTAGGATATGCTTGCCTTGTTCACCAAGGAAAGAGATGAATCACTCCGACTGTGCAAAGATTATCGAAGGTTGAACCAAAGTATAATGAAGAACAAGCATCCTTTGTCAGAGTGGATGATATGTTCGATTAAATATAGTTAGCCTTAGTCTTTTCAAAGTTCAACTTGAAGATAGGTTACCTGTAGTTGCATTTGTAGGCTTGATGAATAAAGTGCTTAGGCCATACTGGGATCAATCTGTGGTTGAGGTACTAGTTTACTCTCTTGATATAGGAACTCACTTGGCGTGCTTGAAGATAGTGCTACAAACATTGGGACAACATCAGTTATATACTAAGTTCCCCAAAGGTGAGTTCAGGCTAAGTGAAGTTATGTTCCTTGGCCATGTTGTCCTGGAAGAAGACACCGAGTCATAGTAAAATGTTCTCAACTGTTGGAATTCTAGAACATTGACCTAATAAAGTTTCCTTGATGGAGTAGGTTGGTGGCGGAGTTCAAGGCAATGTCTACTCATTTAGAGTGGTTCACTTGAGGTCTTTGAGTCCAAGGAGAGTGGATCAGAGGGGTTGGAGTGGTTTGGCAACATTACGAGTGATAGAGATTGCACTACTGGTTGTGGAGGAAAGATTTGGTGAAGGCTTGTAGGGTAGAAGACCTTGCCATCTATGGGGCCAAGTGAGCCATGCCACCAGGAGTAGTCTACGATTGTAGTGAGTATTGGCCACTTGGTGTGTTGAGATTGCAGGGAGGTTGGACGTTTACAGAAGAAATGCCTCGATTCTCCGAGGAGGGTGTGAAACACACCACGTTAGATAACCAGAGGGCGTGTATTCTCAATCACTACTCCTGGAGCTGGACTATTTGGCAATGTGATGGTGGAGAGGAAGGTGTAGTAGGAGACTACCTCTAGTGTGACCCTTTGTGATTGTTGATTGTTTCCTATTTTGAGTTTGGTGTTTTTGTGGAGGGTTCCTTGAGTTCCATCCTCTAGTGGTAGCATTTGGGGGAAGCCTGAGGTTTCCCAAAAGTATGGACATGGTGTGCTATGGATACTCTAAGAAATGATAGAGTATTCTGGAAGCTTTTGTGTGTTGTAGTTGCACGTTGGCATTGCACATTGGTGGTGAGATAATGTAATACTCCACATTCTCCACAATAATTTAAAACAATTTAAATTACAGGAAAATTAAAGCTAAACAGAAAATATCTAACTACTAGGAACCTATGTGTGCGACTAGGAGACTTTAGACTATATACACTATGCTAAACCTCTGCATGCCTGCACTTGCAAACCAAAAACACGAGGAAAACACATGAGTGACAAAAGTCACCCAGTACGCACCCAAAAGAAAAACGACGGGAAACAAAATCTTAATTGATTTTTCTTTAAATTCATTTCGCAAACCATTTCTCAAAGCTTCACAAACCAGGCCTACACCAACCAAAACCACAAGCGAAGGCCCTCAATGGCCAAAACCACACATAGTGAGTTGGGAAGCCCAGTGCTAGGCAACCAAACTCTGGCCACACGCAGTCCGCCAAGGAGCGACGACAACATTCTACACTGCCACGGTAATGGCCACCCTGTGCAGGAGCATTCACCGTCCCGCGATTCTCCCTCTCTGGAGAACCCTCAAAAGCCAATCCCTCCCTAGGAAGGTTGTCCTGTCTCTTAAGATGCTACCAGCTACGGGGCACTTGTCCCACCCACACTAGCCACCATAGGGTACGCCTCTTCACGGTATCGTCTACACAAGGTGCTCAGGAGAGAGTGTCATACCTCCACACCAGACAACACCCGAGCCTCAGTGCTCACAGCGACAGTAGGAGTATCATACCTCCTCGTCATGCCACAAGAAACCTCAACCCACGGACCACAACCCTAGCCTCGAGACAACAGTCAAGGAGTCTCATACCTCCAGGACCCGACGCCCCTCAACCTTAGGTATCTCAGCCCCTGACCTCAACCAGGGAGTCACACTAGACCACTCGAGAATGTCGTCACATTCCCTAGTCCCGACGACACGGTCCTACACTGTCTCGAACCACACACAGAAAATTAGGAAAACCATTTTCCAAATCTGCAAACTCATCTCTTTGAAATCATTTTCAAATCATTTTTATATCTTTGAAAACTCTTCCAAAACCTCGACAAAACATTGCATCAAGTGTCCCGAGGGACCAGCATTGACGGCCCACAATCCCATCTCAATGGGACAATACAAACCAATCTGAAAAACCCTCAGAAATCACAATTTACAAAAGTATTTGGGCCCAGATTCGACATGCTGAAAACAAGTTCGGTATGCCAAAAACCCCTGGTTTGGTAGACCGATTTGGGTCGGTCGATGGAATTAGGTCAACAGTCAACACTCAGGCCAAAATCGATATACCGAAAATCGTTCGGTCAACCAAAATCTCCTAATTCGGGCGACCGTCCAAAATCGAAAGATCAAATTTTGACCAAAGGACCAAATTTGACAGGAAAACGACATACTGAATCGAATTCTGCGAAAAACAAAAAATGGTCCAAACCCTACATTTCAAAATCGTCCAAAGTGGGAGTCTCGATCGGACCCTCCAAACAACCACCAAAAATCTCACATAAAACATCAGATGTAGACCCTCAAGTCTACTCCAAAACCCAACAAACAAAACCAAAATCCATTCACCATGCATCAAGATATAAAATCACAAAGGCATAAGGGTCAAAGCAACCCAAAACGCAACCACTGGCATAAATGCCCATAAATCCACCATAAATTCACAATAAATTATAAAATATTAAATTTAACCTAGATTACATGCATCCTAGGCATTTCTACCAAATTATATGATTTCTACATAATAAATTGGGAATACGTACCTAAAACGAGCTCCGACGACCCAACGCACCCTCCAGCCAACCACCGACCTCCGCCCAGTGACTACGACGTCCACGGAAGCTCCCTTGACCTCTGGGATACCAGCCATGCCGATGTCAAGCCTCACGGTGCCTCTGCCTCTCTCACTTCTCTTTCCTTCTCTCGTTGACGGGTGGGGAAAGGAGGAGTGGGGAGGGAGTGGAGTGAGGGGGAAGGGAAAAGGAAGTGGAGGAGGAGAAGTGTGCACTCAAGAAGGAGAAAGAAGAAGGCGAACGTCGAGCAACAGGGGTGTGCGACGCAGGCGGCTTATAAAGCCTTGCACACGAAGTAGCTGAGAATGTGCTCACCTATGCACCTCGGCCACCAGCATCCTGTACGAGCTCAACGACCACAACCCAACCACTAGCCACAACAACCGGCCCACAACACGGACCCACACACATAGTGCCACAATACATAGAGACACCCAACAGAAGCCGACCCACGAGGCCTAAGTTCCAAAGCACAAATCCACACAACGGGTCTCAGAACAGTAACTCCTGTCTAGGAATAAAATTCATAAAAAAGTAAATATTTACAAAATGAATTTTACAGGTGTTACAACCTAACCCCCTTAAAAGAAGATTTTACCCTCAAAATCACTAGGTG
Organism: Posidonia australis; assembly: GCA_024699735.1. Taxonomy (NCBI): domain Eukaryota; kingdom Viridiplantae; phylum Streptophyta; class Magnoliopsida; order Alismatales; family Posidoniaceae; genus Posidonia; species Posidonia australis. The sequence continues at coordinate 6,701 of JAMKQA010026116.1, forward strand.
AAAAGATATGGGTACTGGGCTAGGATGGCTTCCTTACGTTCCCACGTGGCCTCCCCGGCTCCATGATGCTGCCATCGCACTAAAAGCAACGGAATCACCTTGTTCCACAGCACCTGCTCCTTACGGTCAACAATCTGGACAGCATCCTCCACAAAGGACAGATCTTCCTGGAGCCCTTTTGGCTGAGTTGGAATCACATGAGACGCGTCAGCTAAGCACTTCCTTAACATGGAGACATGGAACACGTCGTGCACGGATGACATCTTTGGTGGTAGGTCCAACCGATAAGCAACCTCACCGATCCTCTAGGTGATCTGGTAAGGGCCAATATAGTGAGGACTCAGCTTGCCACGCTTCCCGAACCTCATGACACCCTTGGTCGGTGACACCTTCAAGAATACATAGTCTCCCACCAGAAACTCGGCATAGCTCTTCTACCAACTCTGTGCAGCCAATAGCCTGCTACAGATCAACTCCACCTTGTCTACATACAGCTGCACAAGTTCAGGACCAATCAACTGACGCTCGCCCACCTCGCTCCAGCAAACCAGCGATTTGCATGACCTACCACACAAAGCTTCGTACGGTGCCATCCCGATGCTCGAGTGATAACTATTATTGTAGCGAACTCAATCAGTGGCAAATGATCCTCCCAACTCCCTTGAAAGTCTAAAGCACATGATCTAAGCATATCCTCCAACGTCTGGATAGTACTCTCTGTTTGACCATCCGACTAAGAATGAAATGTTGTGCTATAGTTGAACACGGTGCCAAAGGCCTCCTGCAAAGTCCTTCAGAATCTTGAGGTGAACCTCGTGTCTCTGTCTAACATGATGGACACCGGAACACCATGCATCCTAACCACCTCGGAGACATACAACTCTACCAGGCAGTGCATTGGAAGCTTCACCCGAATGGCCAAGAAGTGAGTAGACTTGGTCAGCCGATCCACGATCACCCACACGGTGTCATTCTTCCTCTGAGTCTCGACAAACCAATCACAAAGTCCATTAAGATGTGCTCCCACTTCCACACAAGAATATCTAATGGGTGCAAGGTCCCTCCAGGTCTCTTGTGCTTTGCATTGACCAGCTGGCAAGTGGTACACCTCGCCACATGGTCAGCAACATCTTTCTTCATGCCAGGCCACCAAAAATTCCGCTTCAAGTCTTGATACTTCTTTGTACTATTAGGGTGAATAGTGTACCTAGACCGATGCGCTTCATCTAACAACCTCTTCCTGGCCTCCTCATGCTGGGGCACATACAAATGCATATCATAACTCAGCTCTCCATATGCCCCAACAGAGAAATGAGGCTCTCCACCAGCCTCTAGCTTCTCAAACACAGCCTGAACAAATGGATCCAGCTGTTGACAGGCAACAATAAACTCTAACAGCTTAGGGCGAACAGACAGGTTGGCCACCCAGGCACCAATCATTCCTTGAGCTTGCCGCTTCGGCCTGCAGCTCACCAGATCCTTCAACATGGTCCACTCCTTGACCATCAAGCTCGCCATCACATGCGTACGTCGACTCAAAGCATCGGCGACCACGTTGGCCTTGCCGAGATAGTAGGACAGGCTGAAATTATAGTCCTTCAAATACTCCACCCAACGGCACTGCCTCAGGTTGAGGTCTCTCTGTGTGAAGATATACTTCATGCTCTGATGATCGATGAAGACCTCAAACTACTCCCTATAGAGATAGTGTCGCTAGAGTTTGAGAGCGAACACTACGACAGCTATCTCTAAATCGTGGGTCAGGTAGTTCTTCTCATGATCCTTCAGCTGGCGCGAAGCATACGCGATAACATTGCCATATTGCATCAAAACACACCCTAACACAACGCCATTGGCATCACTATACACAGTGAAGCCGCCACTTCCAGAAGGCAGAGTCAACATAGGGGCAGAAACCATACGAGACTTCAACTCTTGGAAACTCGCCTCACAATTTTTGTCCCAGCAAAAAGGAACTCCTTTCCTGGTTAAATCTGTCAAAGGTACGGCTATGGAGGAGAAATCCTTGATAAACATTCAATAATAGCCTACCAGACCCAAGAAACTCCTAATCTCCGACATAGTCCTAGGTCGCTCCCAATTGCTCACCACCTCGACCTTGGCAGGATCCACTCTGATGCCTTCTCCAGAGATCAAATGGCCAAGGAACATGACTTCACTCAGCCAGAACTAACACTTGGAGAATTTGACGTATAGTTGATGACGCCTCAAAGTATCCAAAACCGCCCTTAGGTGCAAGGCGTGAGTCTCAACATCATGGGAGTAGACCAACACGTCATCAACAAAAACCACAACAAACTGGTTCAAAAAAGGGCTGAAAATCCTGTTCATCAGATCCATAAACGCAGTCAGTGCATTGGTCATGTCTTTCGGCATGATCGTGAACTCGTAATGCCTGTACTACGTCCGGAAAGCAGTCTTCTGAATATCTGAGTCTCGTATCCTCAACTGGTGATACCCTGACCTCAGATCAATCTTCGAGAACAAGGATGCAAACTGCAACTGGTAGAATAGGTCATCAATGCGGGGCAAGGGATACTTGTTCTTCACTGTGACCTGGTTCAGCATCCGATAGTCTATACACAATCGAAACGAACCATCCTTCTTGTGGATGAACAAGACAGGCGCTCCCCATAGAGACACACTTGGCCTGATAAACTCCTTGTCCAGCAACTCCTACAACTGATTCTTGAGCTCTCGCAACTCCACTGGCACCATGCGATAGGGAGGCTTCAACACAACACCAAAATTGGGGATCAAATCGATTGAGAACTCTACTTCCTTGTGAGGTGGCATACAAGGCAAATCATCTAGGAAAACGTCGAGATATTCACACATCACAGAGATATTGTGAACACCCAACTCAGGAGTAGTGGAGGTAACTATACTAGCTAGATACCCCACACAACCCCTGACCAAAGACTTATAAGCCTTCATCGCTGAGATGACAAGCTTAGGCTCACCCTGACACCCACCTTGCACAAAGAAAGATCCATCCTCAGGAGACCCAAAATAAACTCTCCTCCGAGCACAGTCGATCAAAGCGGACTGCTGCGTCAACCAATCCATGCCAAGTATCACATCGTACTCCTGCATGTCCATCACGATCAGGCTAGCGTCGAACTCTCTACCATTCAACGTCAAGTTGATAGACCGCAGATACCTCCTTGCTAAACTGTGCTCCTCCAGCGTTGTCACCACGTTGAGATGAAAGGCCAGTCTAGCTGGTCTTTCTCCTAACTCTGCCACGAAAGACTCAGAGAAGAAAGAGAAAGAATTCCCTGAGTCAAACAACACTTTGGCCATCCAGCTAGCCACAATAAAAGAACCTGATGGCCAAACAAATAACACCACACATCCATACAATCAAGCAAATGTCCAGATTATATGGAGATTACAACAAATCTTAGAGGGTTACAGAATCAACTACTCATCCATACCCTCAACAACATCTCCCAAAGACCTAGCGCTTGGAGCTGCAATGGTGAACACTTGTCCCTTAGTCGGCTGCTATGGCGTGCTTCCTGCCTTCTTAGGTGGTTTTGGACAAGATCTCTGAACATGTCCCGCCTTTCCACAATTATAGCACACCACTGGAGCTAAGGTTTGCCTAGGTTGGGGACAATATGCAGTAATATGGCCCACCTGACCATAGTTGAAGCACTGTTTCCCACCGAGAGCATTGGACCTTGTCTAACTGAGGCCAGCTCCACTACTCTCAGCAAAACTCCACCTACCCGTAGAGGAAACACTGGACCTCGTCTTGTACTTCTTCTCGGGGCTATCTGAACTACTAGCACTTGGTGGACCGGAGAAGGAGAACCGGGAAGTAAAAGAAGACTTACCCTTCTCTATGGGACGACTCTCCAGAAACTTTTGATGTTCGACCTCAAAGCGATAAGCCATCCCAACCATGTCCTCCACAGTCTGGCACCAACAGGCCATCACTTTCACCCGTAGCCCTAGGTTCAAGCCATCCAGAAACCTCTGTGCCCGCTCCTCCTTAGACTCATAGGCAGAAGCAAAGCGTTCCAGCCAGACGAACTCAGTCTCATATTCGAGCATTGACATCGTTTCCTGCTCCAGACTCCAGAAATCTCAGCGAAACTGTTCCTTCACATGAGCAGGAAAATACTTGTCATAGAAGGCTGCCTTGAAATCCTTCCATTGGATGCTAACAGTGACTGAGATCGGGAACTTTAGCCGCCTCACAGACTTGCACCACCTATCTGCCTCACCATCAAGTTGATAAGTTGCCAGTCACACCCAAAGCTCCTCTGGGCATGCCATGCTCTCCAGTATCTTCACCACCTCCATTCAGGCCTCACTCTCCTCAGCACTGACCTTGCCCATGAACGACGACGGACGAAGCTTCGTGAACTGGTTCAGCCACAAGTCACCCGACGGCTCACTAGCACTACTCTTGCTGAATGCTTGAGAGATCCCGTGTGCCAAACTCCTTAGTTCCGCACGAACCGCCTTCCATCCGCCTACGTCCTCTTGAGAATCAGTCTCCTCGACAAGGGCCTTACCCTTACAACCACGAGGAGGCATCCTGTTGGAGAAAGGCAAAGTACCTGCACCATAGACAAAACAACAACCAAAAAACCACGAAAAGATTAGGTGCAGACTCTACCATGCATGGAAAACCTATGGAGTCTCTAGACTGAACACCCTAGGTGTAGTGCAACCTAGTGAACCTGGAGCTCTGATACCAATTGTAATGCCCCACATTCTCCACAATAATTTAAAACAATTTAAATTACAGGAAAATTAAAGCTAAACAGAAAATAACTAACTACCAGGAACCTATGTGTGCGGCTAGGAGACTCCATACTATATGCACTACGCTAAACATCTGCATTCCTGCACTTGCAAACCAAAAACATGAGGAAAACGCATGAGTGAAAAAAGTCACCCAGTACGCACCCCAAAGAAAACGACGGGAAACAAAATCTTAATTGATTTTCCTTTAAATTCATTTCGCAAACCATTTCTCAAAGCTTCGCAAACCAAAATCGGGGCTCTACTAGCCCAAAACCACAAGTGAAGGCCCTAAATGGCCAAAACCACAAGCGAAGGCCCTCAATGGCCAAAACCACACACAGTGAGTCGGGAAGCCAAGTGCTAGGCAATCAAACTCTGGCTACACGTAATCCACCGAGGAGTGACCACAACATTCTGCACTGCCACAGTGATGGCCACCCTATGTAGGAGCATTCACCGTCCCGCGATTCTCCCTCTCTGGAGAACCCTCAAAAGCCAATCCCTCCCTAGGAAGGTTGTCCTGTCTCTCAGGACGCTACCAACTACGGGGCACGTGTCCCACCCACACTAGCCACCACAGGGTATGCCTCCTCACGGCATCGTCCACACAGAGTGCTCAGGAGAGAGTGTCATACCTCCACACCTGACAACACCCGAGCCTCAGTGCTCACAGCTACAGCAGGAGTATCATACCTCCTTGTCATGCCACTCAACCCGTGGACCACAACCCTAGCCTCGAGACAACAGTCAAGGAGTCTCATACCTCCAGGACCCGACGCCCCTCAACCTTAGGTATCTCAGCCCCTGACCTCAACCAGGGAGTCACACTAGACCACTCGAGAATGTCGTCACATTCCCTAGTCCCGACGACACGGTCCTACACTGTCTCGAACCACACACAGAAAATTAGGAAAACCATTTTCCAAATCTGCAAACTCATCTCTTTGAAATCATTTTCAAATCATTTTTATATCTTTGAAAACTCATCCAAAACCTCGACAAAACATTGCATCAAGTGTCCCGAGGGACCAGCATTGACGGCCCACAATCCCATCTCAATGGGACAATACAAACCAATCTGAAAAACCCTCAGAAATCACAATTTACAAAAGTATTTGGGCCCAGATTCGACATGCTGAAAACAAGTTTGGTATAGTGAAAACCCCTAGTTTGGTAGACCGATTTGGGTCGATCGACAGAATCAGGTCAACAGTCAACACTCAGGCCAAAATCGACATACCGAAAATCGTTCGGTCAACCAAAATCTCTTGATTCAAGCGACCGTCCAAAATCGAACGTTTGAATTTCAACCAAAGGACCAAATTTGACAGAAAAACGGCATGCTAAATCGAATTCTGCGAAAAACAGTGCTACACACCCGACAACACACGGTGCTCCGGAGGGATTGTCATACCTTCACACCCGACAACAGTCGAGCCTCAGTGCTCACAGCGACAGCAGGAGTATCATACCTCCTCGTCATGCCACAAGACAGCTCAACCTACGGACCACAACCCTAGCCTCGAGATGACAGTCGAGGAGTCTCATACCTCTAGGACCCGACGCCCCTCAACCTCAGGTATCTCAGCCCCCGACCTCAACCAGGGAGTCGCACTAAACCACTCGAGAATGTCGTCACATTCCCTAGTGTAACGCCCCGATCCCGGGCACGCTACTAAATCACACTATCATAGGCAAAATTACACTAATTACAATAAAATTAAATAACTGTAACTAAGGCTTACCTTCAAGATCTCAAAGTACGGCTAGAAGCTTCGACTCCTGCATCGGAACTCGACAGCACGCGATCTGCATCTGAAAACAAAACAAACACGTGTGAGTGACATTTAAGTCACCCAGTACGCGCCCCAAATACACCAAACCACGAAATCTCTGTAAAACCAATAATAACTCAGCTTTTAATTTTCAAAGTTGGTTTTCTTTTTAAAAATTTAGTTTTAAAACACCTTCTTCTTTTTATTTAAATCACTTGGGAGCTTGAACCCGAATCCACACTCTTTTCAAAACCCATCTTCCTCTTTCCTTCCAAAACATTTGGAAATTTATTCCAAATCACATTCTTTTCAGAAACTCATATCTTGCATTTTCTTTTAAATCATTTGGAAATCATTTTCCAAAACATGCCCTTTTTATTAGTTCGGATTTCTTCCCAAAACCAAAAATCACTTTCAAAATTCATATTTCTAACCAGATCCAGCCTAAAACACAATGCCTCTCGAGCTTAAAACAAAATTATAAATACTGGCTGGTAATTGGGTAAAACATCATCATTATTTCATCTCAAGATTTTAGGACCATTCATAAGTCCAATCCTAGTCAAACCACATTTCTTTTCATTTTACATTTTCACTTTTCTTTACTGATGTTACCTTGATCAGGGGTAACCAAGCACACAAGCAGTAGGCGAGGACATCATTTCCCTTACCTCCCTGCACTACTGCGGTGAAATTCCCCATGAGGGATGGCACTGGCCTGGCCAATCGGCCTCAATTTTAGTTTTCATATATGCACAGGGATACGTCTTTGTCTGATGCTCCATCAGTGACCCAAACAACTAAGTACAACGATCCAGGCTCAGCCTACACCGTCGGTGACCCGAACAACCAAGTTCAATAACCTAGGCTCAGCCTACACCGTCACGAGCTCGGTGACCCGAACAACTAGGTATCACGACCCAGGCTCAGCCTACACCGTCTCAAGCTCGGCAACTACAGTCGTGTCTGGCAACTGGTTTCATTGGAGCCTCATACTCCTACCACGTTGTCGACACCAACCCCCATGGTTCCTTAACACATTATTAGTGTTTCATTATCAAAACTCTTTAAGCTTTTCTTTTCAAAACAATTTCCATTTCATTCTTTTCGTTGCAGGAATCTATTTCCATGCAACACCTGGCCATCCACTGGGGTCCCAACTTAATTCATGAAAAAGCATGTGCTTTAAAATCATAATTGGGTCTCATGCCCAAAAAACCACACAAAATCAACAATTTTATTCATTTATAGGGTCTAAAACCCAAAACCATGCCCAAATCTATTTATTTGGGTTCCACACTCCTCCATGTCATTTACATGGGGAAAACATCATTAACATATGCTAAATGTCCATTTAAAACCTTTTATTTCCATCATTTATGCCCATTAATTCACATAGGCCAGGGGGTGAAATCGGCAGACCAAATTCAAATTCGGTATACCGAAACTCCCTATTTCGGTCGACTGAAGGTCTTTGGTCTACCAAAACCAAGCGCCCCTGTACAAACTAACAGGGATTCGGTATGCCGAATCCAGTTTGGCATGCCGAAGCTCTCGTCCTCTGTACACGGCCCCAACCAACAGATCATTCGTTCGCCGAAAGTGGGAGTCTCGATCGGACCTCCCAAACACACATCACAAATCACCAATAAATCATGGGTTGTAGACCCTTGAGTCTACTTCAAAACCCGTCAAACCATTCCTTAATCCATCAACTATGTGATTCATACGAAAATCAAAAGGGGAAGAGCTTAGTTGAACCTACTGTAGCTCACATCCCACAAATCCATACAAATCCACCAAAATCCATCCTAACCGCATGATTTCTACATGTTCGTGCTATTTATCACATTTCCATCCATTTTATAATTTTCCTAAGATTTTACATGCATTTCATCTCAATTTCACACATTTAACATAATCTACTGGGAGTATGTAAACGAGCAAGGGGCAGGGCCGCGTACCTCGAGTGGCACTCCGACGATCTTCCTCACTCCCCGGCAAGTCTCCTCTTGCCCCGACGAAGCCTCCTCCACCAGCGAAGCCTTGGCGATCCTCGGCCTCTAGCAGACGCACCTTCCTCCTCTTTCACTCCTTCCTAGCTCGTCTCTCCCTTTATAGCCTCCTCCTCCACTCGATCTCCTCTCCTCTATATCTCCTCCTCCTCTCGCAAGCTGCCGACCATCCATCCCATCGGAGGAGATGGGGAAGCACGGGTGGTGTCGTTGATGGCACGGGAGTAGATGAGAGTGAGGAGAAAGAAGAAGAAGAAGACGTGTGCTCGTGGAGAGAGAAAAGAGAGAGAGAAAAAGAAAGGAAGAAAAAGAAGAAAAGCCAGGCATGCAAATCGAAGCAGCAATGCATTCTCGATCCAGACTCCACATTGGTCCCAAATCACAAGTAGGTGCACAGAAAGCCAACCACAAGCTCACACATCCAAGAAATAACAGATTATCCATTAATAAACCTTTTATACAATATTGCAATTAATTACATGGTTTATAAATAAAAATGGATAATCAGGCCCAGATGTCACACCTAGTCTCGACGACAAGGTCCTACACTATTGCCCTAGACCACTTAACCAGGGAGTTGCACTAGCCACTCGAGAATGTCGTCACATTCCCTAATCCCGACGACACGGTCCTACACTGTCTCGAACCACACACAGAAAACTAGGAAAACCATTTTCCAAATCTGCCAACTCATCTCTTTGAAATCATTTTCAAATCATTTTTATATCTTTGAAAACTCTTCCAAAACCTTGGCAAAACGGTGCATCAGGTGTCTCGAGAGACCACCATTGACGGCCCATGATTCCATGTCAATGGGACAATACAAACCAATCTGGAAAACCCTCGGAAATCACATTTTACAAAATTATTTTGGCCCAGATTCAGCATGCCGAAAATAGGTTTGGTATGCCGAAAGGCCCAGCTTCGGTAGACCAATTTGGGTTGGTCGACCAAATCGGGTCAACGGTCAACACTCAGGCCAAAATCGATTTATCGAAAATGGTTTGGTCGACCGAAATCTCTTAATTCGGGTGACCATCCAAAATCGAACGAACGAATTTCAACTAGAGGACCAAATCTAACAAAAAAACGGCATACCAGATTGAATTCAACGAAAAATAGAAAACGACTCAAACCTTACATTTTAAAATCGCCCAAAGTGGGAGCCCCAATCGGACCACCCAAAAAACCACCAAAAATCTCACATAAAACATCAGATGTAAAATCACAAAGGCATCAAGATATAAAATCACAAAGGCATAATGGTCAAAATGACCCAAAATGCAACCATCGGCATAAATGCACCAAAAATTCTCATAAATTCACAATAAATTCTAAAATATTAAATTTAGCCTAGATTACATGCATCCTAGGCATTTCTACCATTTTACATGATTTCTACACATTAAATTGAAAATACGTACCAGAAACGAGCTCCGACGACCGAACACACCCTCCGACTAGCCACCGACCTCTGCCGATGACCACGACGTCCATGGAAGCTCCCTCAACCTCTGGGACACTAGCCACACCAACGTCGAGCCTTGCGGTGCCTCTGCCTCTCTCACTTCTCTCGCCGACGCAAGGAATAGGGGAGGAAAGACAGGGGTGACGGGTGGGGAAAGGAGGAGTGGGGAGGGAGGGGAGTGAGGGGGAAGGGAAGGGAAAAGGAAGTGGGGGAGGAGAAGTGTGCACCTGAGGAGGAGAAAGAGGAAGAAGAAGGCAAACGTCGAGCGATGGGGGTACGCAGCGCGGGCAGCTTATAAAGCCCTACACACGAAGTAGCTGAGAACGTGCTCACCTACTCACCCACATGAGCTCAACGACCACCGCCCAACAACCAACCACAGTAATCGGCCCACAACACGGGCCCCTACACGAACCCACACACACAGTGCCACAATGCACAGAGACACGCAACAGAAGCCGACCCACGAGGCCCAAGCCCAAAAGCACAAATCCACACAACAGGCCTTCGAACAGTAACACTCGTCCAAGAATAAAATTCATTAAAATGTAAATAATTACAAAATAAATTTTACGGGTGTTACAGACAAGGTGATGGTTTTGTGGTAGTTGGTTTGAGTAGTGACACAGCCCAGTGTTTGCTTGTTGTTGGTTTGTTTTAGATGTTTTAGCTGGATGTTTACTTTTGTGGTGGGTCGAATGGCTTAGCACTATTTGTTTTGGTGGAATTCCTTCTTCCACCCGTCATTTGCGGTCTTTTGCAGTGAAGATGTAACACTTGTAAAATTCATTTTGTAATTATTTACATTTTATGAATTTTATTCGTGGACGGGTGTTGCTGTTCTGAGGCTTGTTGTGTGGTTTTGTGCTTCTGGGCATGGGCCTCATGGGCTAGCTTTTGTGGTGTGTCCCTGTGCGTGGCTGGCATTGTGCATTGTGGCATTGTGCATTGTGGGTCCACGTGTGGCCAACATTGTGGGCCAGCTGGTGGTTGAGTGGTTGGTGCGGGGAGTTGTTGGCTCATGCCTTGGAGCTGCCTGTTGGGCTATGTGCGGCAAGGCTAACGGGTGGCTAGAGACTGGCTGGTGTGCGTGTGCCAGAGGTTGGTGGGCAGGTGCACGGCGTCCTCCTCCCCCGTGAATATAACGCATGCTTGGGGTGAGTCCTCTCCGACGTGTAGGATGCTAATGCTTCTCTAGAGGGGGGGTGAATAGAGATTTTCCGGTTTTAGTTAACTCTTTGAGATTTATTATACAATCTGAAAAATATTAAGGTTTTAGCACACAAGCATTCAATCACAAAGACACCAAGAATTATAGT
>JAMKQA010026117.1:0-10131 GCA_024699735.1 Posidonia australis
TTTGTGTGACGCTTTTCGAGAGTTTTTCGATTTTCACATTTTTCTTCATTGCCCACGGGCGTATAGTAAAGCAACATTCTTAATGCCTACATTTGTCCATCGGATTATCTTTTTTCCTTTTATTCTTTTCTTCTCTTTGATTTGGCATGTTTTCGCAGTCACTTTTAGCATGTGCAATCAGAATAAGCAAGCATACACCCAATAGACCATTTAGCAATTAGGAAACCTAGAAAGACCGATTTCTTCGGGCGCATGGGGGTGCCTAACCTCTTCCCCATGTGTAACAAGAATTCTTACCCTTTCTCTGGCTCGCATTGATTTATGCACTATATCCATTAGGCACGAAGCATGCACATGTTTTCTTCGTATTGATTTCTTTTGGTTTTTCCTTTGTGTTTGGTTTTCCTCGTTTTTCTATTAAAAGACTAGGTGGCGACTCCTTTCCTTATCCTTTCTTATCTTTCCTTGGTATTTCTGAGCCTAGTCTTCTTCTTTGGATTCACCATCTTCGCCGTGACCGTATCGGGACTCCTCGTGTGCTTCCATGCACCGTAGGAGAGTCGTGCAGGGTTCCATCGGTATGGTCACACTTACGATTCATATGTTTGAATAAAAAGTTAAAATCAATAGTTTCTGTACCCATATGGATACTATAGACACATCCTTAATAGATACATAAGATTTGCTTATTAATTACAAGAGAATCTCACACAAAACCATCCATTTGTATTATCAATTATGATTGAAGATGCGATAACATAGTGAATATGAATGTTTTTTAAGTTCTAAGGTACAAAGTTTGTTAATAATTATTAAAAGATTCTTATCACAAATAGATTAATAGAATCCATATTAAACATTAGGAAAATTTTCTACTAGGGGTAGACTACAATTCTGAAACCAAAAGGGAGAAAAAAATATAGAAGTTTTAAGAACAAAAATTATAAAAGAGAAGAATTTTCACAATTTAAGAAAATTAGTGTTAAACTAACTTATTACACCATACATTCCTCGATGGTATGTCATTTTGTGAAATATTGGTATCCTCCATTCTATATTCAATAAAACTAGAGAAGTATTTTCACAATTTAAGAAAACTTTAGTGTTAAACTAAATTATTACACTATGCATACCTTGAACGTATGTCATTTTTTGAGATGTTGGTGTCCTCCATTCTCTATACAATAAAACTAGAATATAATTAAATTATGAATAAGTGTGTGTGTATAAGAATCTAGAAATCTTTTGGTTCACATAATTATAAAATAGTTACATTTATTTTTAATAGGAAGGGAAGAAAAAAAAAGGTACTTGATAAATTGGACACGTTCTACCACCATGCATGCAAAACATGTGTCTAAAGAAACAATATATATGATTCTTGCATGTGTCGTCCAAGAGAAGCCATCCACTTGATGGAAACAATTTAGGCACGTTTTTCTTCATCTACATGGTAGAGAGTAGGGATGCAAATGGATTAAATACGGTATAAATATGGGTGTTGCTATATTTATATCCATTTGAAATGCAGGTATTGGTATAAATGTCATATAGATAGGAAAATTACTTATCTATATCCTCAACAAATGAAATCGGAACAAATAAAAGAGGAGTAGATATGGATAAAGTCAGATATAAAAATAGATATGACGATATGTACATTATATAATTAATTAAACTATTAATAAAAGTTTCATATATTTTTATATTTTAAATTATTTAGTATATATGAAATAAAAACAATATATATGAAAAATAAAAATAAATTAGACATAATGATGAATTGGACTTATCTTTTCCAAAAAAGGATAAAGTTATGACTCTAAATCTTGATATTCCGCCAATATGGATGTATAATTAATTAATGATTAATTAAAAACTATCACATTTTGCAACATATTTTGTTAATTAAATTAAAGTTAGTAAAATCTTATAAATGACAAAATAAAATTCTTGTAAACTAGATAAATAATTTTTTAGAAGAGAAATATCAAGAAGTAAGTAACTTATAATTGACAAAATCTTAATTTACAAAGAACTATTAGGATGTTTGTTTCAAACGTCAAAATAACTGTTGAATGACGTCATGACATGTCATGGAGTGTTGTAGCATGAAAACTCAACATGTAGTCTAAGGGAGAGTGAATAGGTTTAGAGTTTGATTTTAAGTTTTTAACATTAAATATACATATAAGGAGAGGATCAAGTATAGACTATCTTCATTTAAGTATTTTAAGGAAAATTTTCAAAATCACATGCTAAAGGTTTCAAAATCAAAATGCCATGGATCTTAATCTACATTATCTGGATTAGATACACATTATAATCTACATCATTTAGAAACTCTTCATATACATATTTATTTATATACAAATTTAATGATTTTAAAGTAAGAATCACTAAATCTCTAAGTTATAAGTTTCAAAACCAAAATGTAATCTATGGATCTTAATATGCATCATGCACACCAAAATCCATATCATTTAGAAACTCATAAAATATAGAATTATTCATATACAAATTTAATAGTTTTTTATGAGCTATAATAAATACTTTCTAAATTCAATATTTAGGAATTTAAAAATCACTTGATTGTTTATATACAAGGATTTTAAAAAGTTTCGATTATATCTAGTGGTTTAGATTTTTAATTTAATGGTTAGATGTTGAGATATAAAAAGTTGTTTATATATATATACGGATATCCTTAAATTATCTGTATCCCGTTGAAAATCCAAAAGACATATCCGTATCCATATTCGCTTAAATTCAAAAAGTCATATCTATATTCGTATTAACTCTTAGAAGGATACGAATACCCGTATCTGCTCTTAGATGGATACAAATATCTGTATACGCTCATAAATGGATATTGATATGGATTTTTTACGAATATACCGTATCCATTTGCATCTCTAGTGAAGAAGTACACAACAACAACAACAATAAATTAAACATCACAAAATAGTAACACGCACACCTCTTTGTTGTTCTCTTCAATTCTTCTTCTCCTCTCTCTCAATCTCGTTTTGACAATTGATAGGTTTAGTGAGAAAATAAGAAAAAGGCAAACAAAAACTTAACAAATTTGAAGTTTAAACTGTAAGAGGAAAATTTTAAAATTTAAAAATCGAAACATAAAAAAGTAGTTTAAGGTTGCCATTTAGAACTTGCCAAATAAAGAAATTTGGAGATTAATAAATTCTTAAAAAAAATAAAAAAATTGAAATTTAAGAAGCTTTTTTCTTGTCTCTCCTTGTTTCAAGGAAAATCCAATAATCTTTCCTTAGGAGGGTTTGTACCATCAAAATCCAATATTTAAGAAACGGTTTCTGTTTGTTTTTAAAGTATAAAAACTAAGAAGTTTTTTATTTCCATGGGCATAAGGTAGAATCCCAACGAAAACATGTTTCTATTTGTTTTCAATAACAAATACAAACGCAAGAAATTTAGTTAAACAGAAAATAAATTCCGTTAGTTTCTGTTTCCTTTGGTTTCTTTTTAATTAATATTTTCTATTTCTTTTTGTTTCCAAGGCGCGAAAGGACTCTTAGTATAATAGTAAGATGATAAGAAACTTAAATGGTAAAGTCAATTCTCTTGTAATCTATTATCAATTTAAAATTTAAATTAAATTAATTTTTAACCTAAAGATGATAGGATAGTTATTTTTCACATATTAACATTCAGCTAATTAAATAGATAGATAGATACGTAGGGTATTTGTATACAAGGGAGTTGTGGCTCTTATTTTCTCTTCTGCACATTGATAGATCTTTCTTCAATAGTCACTTGCTGATAAAATCCCACGCTGCAGAAATCCATCGATTGAATCATGGTCACCTCGACCTCCTCCAATGCTTCTACATCTTCAAATCATTCTCCTCTCCATCGCGGCCGTGGCGACGACATCGTCGTCATGAATGAGATGACGAGGCGCTCGCAAATCGAACACGCTGGGCGAGAAATGAACGATCTTGCCCATCAGCTGGTGGACTCCTTACGGTCGGTTGCCGTCTCCTCTTCCCATCTCGAATGGTTTTCTACAGGCTGTGAAGATCACAAGAGGCCGCTGATCAAGCTGGCGACGGCAAGACGTAGTCTCGCTGTCCTCTCCGGCCAGATGGCTTCTATCATTCCCTTCTGCATTGGTTTCCATCCGGAACCATACGATCAAGACACACAAAGAAGGTCATATCAAGAAGAAGAAGAAGAAGACAAAGTGAGATTTAGGCGATGGAAGGAGCAGGTGGTAAGGTTCTGTGAGAATCTGGATTGTTTGATGACGACGACTACTAATCGCATGAAGGCGATGGAAAGGCTACGAGCGGCGGCGGCGACTTCGGCTGTGACCGGGCGTGTGCCAGGAGGAGTTGCCCGTGGGACGAAGGTGAGGCGATTATTCGGAGAGGTGGGGTCTTTGGACGCAGACTACCACCGTCTGTTGCAGGAGTTGCACGATGCCAATCTTGAGTTTGAGTTCAGCACGTCCTATTTTGGTTACTTGTCTTCAGTGCTTGACGCATGAGATTTACAGATCTGTGATTGTTGAATTTCCAAATTTAATTTTCTGATAAGGTCTGACCTTGTGGTTTGGAATAGATACGAACATTTATTCTTATTTATTATTATTTTAAATTGAAACTTCTTGTTTAGTGTCTATCAATATCTTTTAGTTACTGGAGGAGTAGATATTTTCCCACTAATAACGTCCAATTAATGGAATCTGATCAATTCAAAGTTGAAATTTAAGAGCAGTAGTAATTTTTGGAAGGACATAAATTAATGTTGTAATTAATTAAAGTATTTTAAGTTTGATGGTTTATAATTGGAAGGGGATTTTATACCCATTAAAATTTTAAAATTCAAATATCTTTAGTCCACATTTGTAATTACCAAATTAGTTTTTTCCAGCAATAAATGGAAAGAATATATTGACGAATAAAGTAAACTTTATGTTTAATATATCTAGTGGTTGCAGAATATAATATTGTAATATATAGATTGAGTTAAAAAAATTTGAATAAAATAAATAATTTAATAGATCTGGAATTTACTGAATAATTTAGCAGATCACTTGTTTTCTGTGTGATTTGTACAAGCTTTGCCTATGAGTGGTTTCAAATTCACAATCCGTAGCCAATCTTGTAAATTATAGTGAAAGATATAATAACAATACCAGATTATGAATCAATATCACGATGCAGTGAAGTATAGTGTATCATCACAAATCAAAATTGGGTTGATTTCTAAACGCCCACTGTGATGTGGATGCCAATCCACGTACTCCCTTGTAATCCTTTCTGGATATATATATATTTTATTGCAGCCTAAATATAACCGATAGGAAAGAATGACGAAAATTCTGTTTTTGTGAAGGTTAAAAATATCCAGAAATTTTTTTGACAGGCTATATATTGTTGGTAAGTGGAGAATGTGGAGAAAGATACAGAGAAACAATATCTTTTAGAATCTGATGGATTAATTGTATATCCATTGCTCAAGTTTTCAGTTATGTATTTGTTGTTTTTGGATTAAATAAGAAACAAACTGAAACTTACTGAAAAGACTGAAATAATTAAGGTGTTGATGAAAAGGCAGCAAATTATCAATCAACGAACTTGAGTTAGTGTTGAAAAGATAAATAGAAAATTCAAATTACAAGCTCCTGTTTAATTAATATCACATGGATAGTCTTTGAGTTTGTTGTAGGTATAACTGAAATTACAAGTGCCTTGCTTACGAAGTTTTTCTTTTTACAGTATGAAAGCATACGTACCTAAACCATAAATAATTGAAGGAATTCGATAGGCGTTATCTGATCATATTAAGACTTTTTTCATTCATAATACTAGCACTTGATTTTATTTCAATCTTTCTTTATAGGTTCTTCCCATTTCGACGTACTTTTTCTGCACTAGAGTTGGTTGGTGTACGTGGCTCCTTTCTTCTTTTTCTTCGTATACAATCATTTTGTTTTACAAGTTTTTCTTGGCAGAGTTGATATGCAGCAACCTCTCGAGATGGTATAATCAAAGGAGTCAATTGGACAAAGGGTAGGACCTGCTCTCAATTTCCTTCGGGTTTTATCAAATTCCTGTACGTGTGCAGACTGTTGGGTTAAAACCATAAAATTCAATTAAATATGAATTAATATAAAATCAATTACAATATTAAGTACATTAATGATAATTAATTTGATTTTGAGTCGAACCTAATCACATATTAAGTGGTATGAGTTTAATATGTAGAAACTAAAGGATACAAATGAATTAAAAACAGTCCAGACATAAGTGTTACTATATTCGTATTTATTTTTAAGATTCAGAAATAGATACAGATATAGATATCCTTCAGATATGAAAAATGCATATTCATATCCTTAAAAAATAGTTACGGATACGGATATAGTATAAAAGTTTAATGGACGAACATGGATAAAATAATGGATACAGTAGAATATTAAAAAAAAAAAGTCTAAAGCTCCAAATATATTTAAGTGAATATACTTTACATAACTAATCATACGAAATCACTAAATTATGACGATTGTTATTAAAATTTGATATATTACAATCAAATTAAAAGATATATTTACGTAATAAAGATATAAAACGAATAGCAGATACGAAACGAATATTATAGAATATTTGAAAAATGATATCTATATCCGTATCTGCTCGAGACGGATACAGATAATCCATATCATCTAAAAAATAGATACAAATACGGATACATGATGGATATCCCATGTATGTTTGCACCCTTAGTAGAGATCATTTAAATATATTTCTTTTTGTTGATAAGTCGAATTAAAAAAAAGTAAAATTATAAAATTCTATAAATAAGAGGTCATGGTGGTTTGAAGGACTAGATTCCGAACTCATGATCAATGGGAAATTGCTTCGGTTTCCATCATGGATTTAGGTACGTTTCCGTTTATGTTTGATCTTTGTTATTTTATCATGATTAAATTTTAAGAGGGAAAAACATATGGTTTCTCCTTTGTGTTCTTCCCATGTATATCAAATTCACATGATATATTATTTTAATAAGTTGTATTAGAACATAATTGTGATTAAATCATCAAGAAATCTTGAATCATATATGATCATAGTTAAAAACAAGTTTTCGTTGGATTTTATATCAAAAAATTAGGGGTTTTTGGGCTACTACTACGGTAATGGATCCACGTGAACGTCTGCTAGCTACAGTCATCACAGATCATCAGGAAATCAACAGACGTCCGTTCTAAATGTCCTCTTAGGTTCTATTGATCATCAAGGAAATAATAGACTTCTAGACGTCCGCTAGTTCTCTATGATCATTAGGGAAATAAGAAACGTTTGTTGCAGACGCCTGCTAGTTCCCTATGATCATCAGGGAATTAACAAACGTCCATTGCAGACGTCTGCTATTTCATTGTGGACATCATAACTTTTGCGAACATCTACTAGTGCACATTTTGTGTATCTCAAGATGTTTACGGACGTCCATGTAGACGTCCTTCTAAGCATAATTTTGACAAATATTATAATTTAACTTTTGATACTAATTCTTTTGAATGTCTGATATTTCTCAAATAAATTAATTGAAGCAAGATGCCACTAAAGTAGTCTCTCTTGTGTAAATTGATTTATTTAAAATATTACAATGATTGTGTGTTTAAGATTCATGCAGGTAATAATTAGCTCAAAGGAAGGTTATTATTTGGTCAATACCAAATACACCTATGGTAATAAATATGTGACAATTATACGGTTATTTCATGTGAGTAACAACTTGGACCAAAGGAAGTCTTACTACTTGATATGACTATTTATCAATATTTGATTACTACATAAAGAATATCGCTTATAAGTTGATATTTATATTCAAAAACTAAATGTCAATGTTGTACTAGGTATCTTGAGATAGGCTCTACCATAAGCTGAATTTATTTGTTTGTTTCTTTACTGTTAAATATTGATATGATTGTCATTAAACTAACTACTTTTTTTGTTCTAATTTATTTAATAATTGATTTAGTTAATGCATCTGATTCAATAACTGCCAACATTGATTCATTTCCTTTATTTAATGACGTAAATTTCAAGTATTGGAAAGAGAACGCTATGATTGTTCTCGGATGCATGGATCTAGATTTAGCCTTAAAGATGAAACAATACCCTTCTTTCGAGTCTGATAGTTCTATTGATAACAAGAAAGCTTATGAAAAGTGGAAACACTCCAATCGTCTAAGTCTAATGATCATGAGGCATGCCATTTCAAAGACATTTAGGGACAGAATGTCTGAAAAGAAAAATGCCAAAGAACTTCCCAATGACTTTGTGTAATGCCTCGATCCCAAGTATGCTACTAAGATCACAGTATCAAAAGCAAAATTACACTAATTACAGCAATAATTAAATAACTGTTACTAAGGCTCACCTCTAGGAAACGATGTGCAGCTAGAAACTCTTACTCCAATACCGGAACTCGATTGTACACGACCTGCACCTGAAAACCGACCAAAGCACGCGTGAGTGACATCTAAGTCACCCAGTACGCGTCCCAAACACACAAACAACAAAATCCGGCAAAAGCACTAAAAATACAACTTTTAATTTATAAAACTTGGTTTTCTTTAAAATCCATTTTAAAACATCATTTCCTTCTTTCCCTTGAAATCACATGGGAACCTATTCCCAAGACTATGCATTTCTCAAAACTCACTTTTTTGTATCTTTTTAAAACATTTGGAATTTGTTTCCAAAACCATAGTCCTTCCTAAAACTCATCTTTCTTTTCAATGCTTGGGATTTCTTTCCAAAACAAACACCATTTTCAAAACTCATAACTCTTTCCTTTATACATTTTTAAAAACCATTCTCATATCTCGAGAAAACCGCATTCTCGACCAGATCCAACCTAAAATACAATGCCTCACAGGGCTCAAAACCAAAAATCACAAATATTGGTTGGTAACTGGTTAGAAACACAATTCTTATTTGATTCTAGGATTTTAGGACCATTCATAAGTCCAATCCTAGTCAAATCACATTTCTTTATTTTTCACAAAACCACACACTTTTCTTATTAATTTCTAATTTTCTTTATTGATGTTACCTTGATCAAGGGTAACCAGACACATAAGTAGTAGGTGAGGACACCATTTCCCCTACCTCCCTGCATTGTCGCAGTGAAGTTCCCCGTGGGAGAGGACACTGCCCCGGCCCACTAGCCTCAATTTCTTTTCATATGCACGGGGGTACGTCTTTATCTGATGTCTCATTGGTGACCCGAACACCTAGTTCATGTACCAGGCTTAGCCTACACTATCTCAAGTTCTGTGACTATGGTCGTATCTGACAATTGTTTCTTGTCAATTTGTCGACACCAACCCTCGTGATTCCACTCTGGTAACCATGATCGTATCTAACAATTGGTTCCTTGGAGTATCATTCTCCTATCATATTGCTGACATCAACCCCCATGATTTCACGACACATTATTAGTGTTCATTTTCAAAACTCTTAAATTTTTTTCTTTCAAAACCATTTCCATTTCAGTCTTTTCGTTGTAGGAATCCATCCATGCAACACATGACCCTCTACTGGGGTCCCAACTCAACTTCATGAAAACCATAAATTAAGTCTCATGCTCAAAAATCACACATTTAATTACTTTTATTCATTCTTAGGGTTTCAAACCCAAAACCACTCTCAAATATACTTATTTGGGTTCCATAATCCTCTATGACATTTACATGGGAAAAACACTATTAACACATGTTCATTATCTCTTTAAAACCATTTATTTTTATCATTTATGGCCATTTATTCATATGGGCCAGGGGATGAAAATGGCAGACCGAATTCAAATTCGGTATACCGAAAATCACTAATTCGATATACCAACTTCTTTTGGTATACCGAAAATCGGGGTGTCTACAACATTTCTTTCAAAAACCTTTTGGAATTCATTTTCCTAAACATTTCCCTTTTCAATATTTGAGATTTCTTCCCAAAACACACTTTCAAATTCACATTTCTGACCAGATCCAGCCTAAAACACAATGCCCCATTGGGCTCAAAACCAAATCATAAACACTGGCTGGCAACTAGTTAAAACATCATCATTTCTTTTCAG
>JAMKQA010026118.1:0-15909 GCA_024699735.1 Posidonia australis
CGCAGTTTCACAGTCTGAATTAGTTCATACTTGCACATGCATGGCTTAATCTTTGAGACAAGCATATGACTACTGGCAGGATCAACCAGGTAGCTACCACTTCGAACGGCGATATCCCCTCCGCGTCGTTAAGACCCCCCAAGGACCACCCAACAAGGAAACGAGTACGAGTCCTGAATGCCTTGAGCCGATAAGCCTGATCTCCTTGAGTAACGGAAATCCCAAGTCGAAGGTGCGGCATGATAACCAACGCCTCACAATCAACCGGAGACACCTTCACAGACGAACCCATCCACGACCAACAAGGATCTTGGACGGGCAAGGGACGAATTTCATGACGTAACCGTACCACCACATGGGTAAAGGCACGACACATGTGCACAATCGTAGCTCACGAGACGAGCAACAAGGTGTGAAAAGCCCGACAGCCTATCGGTCAGCCGCGCATATACGCGAGGAATCCGTCGGCAAGCCAAGCATAGAACAGCTCACGCACCAGCAAAACAGGCAAATCCCCTAGAGCAAGAGCCACACGATCCAATCCTACCACTTAACCCCATCGCAACATGGGGACACAAGCGGAGGGAACGCAGGTCACTTTACTTCCAAAGGCTTCACCGTAGCCAAGCATGGAAAGGGACCACATCATGCCCACATTTAGGGACAACCGAAAAGGGACCACATCATGCCCACATTTAGGGACAAACGAAAAGGGACCACAACATGCCCACTTTTCCAGCATTCGTTCAGGCACCTGGGTGTTCTGACGGGTGCCAGGGATCAACACCACTAGTCCACAACCAAAGAGATAACGAACGGTCGATGCACACCATGACCCAAAGAACTGAGCGTCTGAGGCACCAACGATATGATATCTAGGGACAGCCGAATAGGGACCTGATCATGCCCACACACGAACCCGCACACGACGGAGAGACGCGCGTCCATCGCATTTGCCGTGTCCGAGTCACACATGGTGCACCGTACCATTCCAACCAATTTTCTTGAGCCATGGTGGTCCAATGGGGGTAGCGGACCAGATCATGCCATGACCCAAAGAATCGAGCGTCCGAGGCACCAACGATATGATATCTAGGGATAGCCGAATAGGGACCCGATCATGCCCACACACGAACCAGCACACGACGGACAGACGCGCGTCCATCGCAGTTGCCGTGTCCGAGCCACGCATGGTGCACCATACCAATCCAACAAATTCTCTTGAGCCATGGTGGTCCAATGGGGACAACGGACCAGATCATTCCATGACCCAAAGCACCGAGCATCCAAGGCAACGATGATATGATCCTCAGGGACAACCGAATAGGGGCCAGATCCTACCCACCAACGTACCCGAACACGACAGACGCAGACGCGCGTCCGTGACATTTGCCTTCTCTAAGCCATCCATGGTGCACCGTACCATTGCAACCAATTTTCTTGAGCCATGGTGGATCATGCGATGACCCAAAGAACCAAGCGTCTGAGGCACCAACGATATGATATCTAGGGATAGCCGAATAGGGACCCGATATTGCCCACATACGAACCAATACACGACGGACAGATGCGCGTCTAGTACATTCGCCGTGTCCGAGCCACGCATGGTGCACCGTACCATTCCAACCAATTTTCTTGAGCCATGGTGGTCCAATGGGGGCAACAGACCAGATCATTCCATGACCCAAAGCACCAAGCATCCAAGGCATCGATGATACGATCCTCAGGGACAACCGAATAGGGACCAGATGCTGCCCACCGATGTACTCGAACACTCGGTGATGATACGATCCTCAGGGATACCATCCACGCACGTGCTATGCGCTATACGAACGTTCCTGCGTGCATTCTTGCACGCGCACCACAGTCGCTTCTCCTTTTCACGTGCGTCTAACAACACGTAATTCATGCGCGCGCCAACCATCTAGCATGCGTGGCTCACTGGACAGCCAATGGCGCACGGCGAAGCCCTAATGTCGCACTTGCCCAATTTGATAGCATCACACACGAGGCACTGCAACAGCACGTTGTACGTGCAACGCTGCACTCGTGCGCAAGCACCATCGTCCAGGGGCACTAGTGCGATGACCTTGTTGCAAGGCCTACCATCCCCACACGTGGTGCGCCGTGAGTAGGTGCGGTGCTCACGGCGCGTCCATGGCACCCGCGCAACACGACGCACCTTCGGATGCACCTCGCTTTTCCACGTCCAATGGTGTCCAAAGGGGGCCTTGGACCGTCCACTGGCAAGGGTGCATCCACACGACACGGTTGGCGAGACCCGGTACTGGGCACCCGGGCAAGCCAACACCCCACTACCCCCTAATATACAGCAGAACTTTGATCCTGTTGCAGAAAGTGTCGTGCCCAGCTCCCATTCACTCTGCCATTTTCTCAAAACGACCCCGAAATCCACCAAAACGCACCCAAACTCACGTGCATCGATCCTAAAGCCTAGGGCAAGTGCACAGAGTGGGGGCGCAAGGTAGAACCAACGCACTGTGCACAACGCCATGTTCACTAACGTGTTGCTCGTGCGTTCATGCACCCACGCACGTTGCGTGATGCACGGCTCTTCCTGTGCACGCACGGCGCACTGCACGACGTTCATGCGCGTACGGGCCATTGTGTACGCGTGGCGCACTGGACGGCCATTGCGCACGCAAGCGTGCGCTTCGCGCTGTACGAGCGCTCCTGCACGTGGGTCTAATGGAACGTGGGTCGTGGGCGCACTGGACTGCGGTGGCGCGCGGATGCGCGTATACGCACGTGCGCTATGCACTGTACCTGCTTACCTGCATGCACGTGCGTGCAAGCATGCAAAGTGCTAAGTGCATATCTCGTGCGCGCGCGTTGCACAGCACCGACATAGGTGCACAGCTGCACGTTCACTCACGTGCGTGGTGCACTGTATGTGCACGGCAGCATGTTCACTCACCGCATGCGCGGTTCACCATTAGCGCGTGCACAGCACGGGGCACCGCCTAGGCACTCGCCCGCATCGACGCACCATTGGATGCCCTTCGCTTTTCCACGTCCAGAAGTGTCCATAGGGGGCCCTGGACCTACCACTGGCAAGGGTGCATCCACACGACTCGGTTGGCGAGACCCGGTATTGGGCACCCGGGCAAGCCAACACCCCACTACGCCCTAATATACAGTAGAACTTTGATCCTGTTGCTGAAAGTGCCGTGCCCAGCTCCTGTTCACTCGGCCATTTTTTCGAAACGACTCCGAAATCCTCCAAAACGCAACCAAACTCTCGTGCATCGCCCCCAAAGCCTAGGGAAAGTGCATAAAGTGGGGGGCGCACGATGGAGGCCATGAGTTAATGTGTGCAAAGTGCTAAGTGCATTGTTCACACGAGCACGTTGCACTCTGCGCAGGCGTGCACGCGCTACGCACCGTATGTGCGTCCCTACACGTGCGCCATGCGCTACTCGCGCCTGTCTTTTGCATGCACGTCATACTACACGTGGGTCACTGCGCGCGAGGTGCATTGTATGTGCACTGGTGCACGAACGCACGTGCGTGACGCTCGTCACGTCATCGGGCTCTAGCGCCACTATATTGCAGCGAGGATTGCTCACCGCACGAGTGGTTCGCCGTGAACGAGTGCACAGCACGGGGCGCCGCCTAGGCACTCGCCCGCGTCAGTGCACCATTGGATGCCCGTCGCTTTTCCACGTCCAGAGGTGTCCAAACGGGGCCTTGGACCGACCACTGGCAAGGGTGCATCCACACGACACAGTTGGTGAGACCTGGTACTGGGCACCCGGGCAAGCCAACACCCCACTACCCCCTAATATACAGCAGAACTTTGATCCTGTTGCAGAAAGTGCCATGCCCAGCTCTCGTTCACTAGCCATTTTTTCGAAACGACTCCGAAATCCTCCAAAACGCACCCAAACTCTCGTGCATCGCCCCCGAAGCCTAGGGCAAGTGCACAAAGTGGGGGGAGCTCGATGGAGGCCAAGAGTTAACGCGTGCAAGCGTGCAAAGAGCAATGTGCATTGCACCATACGCGTGTTCCTACACGTGCGCCATGCACTACTCGCGCCTGTCTTTTGCATGCATGGCTTACTACACGTAGGTCACTGCGCGCGAGGTGCACTGTACGTGCACTGGTGCACGCACGCACGTGCGCGACACTCGGCACTTCGGCGGGCACTAGTGCCACTATCTTGCAGAGAGGATTGCTCGCCGCACGCGAGGCTCGCCGTGAACGAGTGCACAGCACGTGGCGCCACCTAGGCACTCGCCCGCGTCAGCGCACCATTGCATGCCCATCGCTTTTCCACGTCCAGAGGTGTCTAAAGGGGTCCTTGGACCGACCACCGGCAAGGGTGCATCCACACGACACGGTTGGTGAGAATCGGTACTGGGCACCCGGGCAAGCCAACACCCCACTACCCCCTAATATACAGCAGAACTTTGATCCTGTTGCAGTAAGTGCCATGCCCAGCTCTCCTTCACTAGGCCATTCTTTCGAAACGGCTCCGAAATCCACCAGAACGCACCCAAACTCTCGTGCAACCCCCCAAAGCCTAGGGCAAGTGCACAAAGTGGGGGGCGCACGACGGCGGCCAAGAGTTAACGCGTGCAATCGTGCAAAGCGCTATGTGCATTGCTCGCGCGCGCACGTTGCACTCAACGCAGGCGTGCACGCGCTACACGTCGTACGCGCGTTCCTACACGTGCGCCATGCGCTACACGCGCCTGTCTTTTGCACGCACGGCTTACTGCACGTAGGTCACTACGCGCGAGGTGCACTGTACGTCCACTGGTGCACGCACGCACATGTGCGATGCTCGGCACTTCGGTGGGCACCAGTGCCACTATCTTGCAGCGAGGATTGCTCACCGCACGCGTGGTTCGCCGTGAACGAGTGCACAGCACGGGGCACCGCCTAGGCACTCGCCTGCGTCAGCGCACCATTGGAAGCCCATCGCTTTTCCACGTCCAGAGGTGTCCAAAGGGGGCCTTGGACCGACCACTAGCATGGGTGCATCCACATGACACGGTTGGCGAGACCAGGTACTGGGCACCCGGGCAAGCCAACACCCAACTACCCCCTAATATACAGCAGAACTTTGATCCTGTTGCAGAAAGTGCCATGCCCAACTCTCGTTCACTAGGCCATATTTTCGAAACGACTCCGAAATCCACCAAAACGCACCCAAACTCTCGTGCATCGCCCCCAAAGCCTAGGGCAAGTGCACAAAGTGGGGGGCGCACGATAGAGGCCAAGAGTTAATGCGTGCAAGCATGCAAAGAGCAATGTGCATTGCGGTGCGTGCATGTTGCACTCCACGCAGGCGTGCACGCGCTACGCGCCATACGCGTGTTCCTACACGTGCGCCATGCGCTACTCGCGCCTGTCTTTTTCATGCACGTCTTACTACACGTAGGTCACTGCGCACGAGGTGCACTGTACATGCACTAGTGCACGCAAGCACGTGCGCGACGCTCGACACTTCGGTGGGCACTAGTGCCACTATCCTGCAGCGAGGATTGCTCACCGCACGCGTGGTTCGCCGTGAACGAGTGCACAGCACGGGGCGCCGCCTAGGCACTCGCCCGCGTCTGCGCACCATTGGATGCCCATCACTTTTCCACATCCAGTGGTGTCCAAAGGCGGCCTTGGACCATCCACTGCTAGTGGTGCATCCACACGACACGGTTGGCGAGACCCGGTACAGGGCACCTGGGCAAGCCAACACCCCACTACCCCCTAATATACAGTAGAACTTTGATCCTGTTGCAGAAAGTGCTGTGCCCAGCTCCCGTTCACTCTGCCATTTTCTCGAAACGACACCGAAATCCACCATAACGCACCCAAACTCACATGCATCGATCCTAAAGCCTAGGGCAAGTGCACAGAGTGGGGGGCGCTAGGTGGAACCAACGCACTGTGCACAACGCTACGTTCACTAACGCGCTACACGTGCGTTCGTGCACCCACGCACGTTGCGTGACGCACGGCTCTTCCTGAGCACGCGCGGCGCACTACACGGCGTTCGTACGCGCGCGGGCCATTGTGTACGCGTGGCGCGCTGGATGGCCGTTGCGCACGCAAGCGCGTGCTACGTGCTGTACGAGCGTTCCGGCACGCAGGTCTAACGGAACATAGGTCATGGGCGCGCTGGACGGTGGTGGCGCACGCACGCGCGTTTACGCACGTGCACTATGCACTGTACCTGCTAACCTGCACGCGCGCGCGTGTAAAGTGCTAAGTGCTAAGTGCATATTTCGCACGCACACGTCGCACAACGCCGACGTAGGTGCACAGCAGCAAATTCACTCACGCGCGAGGTGCACTGTACGTGCACGGCAGCATGTTCACTCACCACACGCGCGGTTCACCATGAGCGCATGCATAGCACGGGGCACCGCCTAGGCACTCGCCCGCATCGACGCACCATTGGATGCCCTTCGCTTTTCCACGTCCAGAAGTGTCCAAAGGGGGCCCTGGACCGACCACTGGCAAGGGTGCATCCACACGACACGATTGGCGAGACCCGGTATTGGGCACTTAGGCAAGCCAACACCCCACTACCCCCTAATATACAGCAGAACTTTGATCCTGTTGCAGAAAGTGCCATGCCCAGCTCCCGTTCACCCGGCCATTTCTTCGAAACGACTCCGAAATCCTCCAAAACACAACCAAACTCTCGTGCATCGCCCCCAAAGCCTAGGGCAAGTGCACAAAGTAGGCGGCGCACGACGGAGGCCAAGAGTTAACGCGTGCAAGCGTCCAAAGAGCAAAGTGCATTGTTCGCGCGCGCACGTTGCACTCCTCGTAGGCGTGCACGCGCTATGCGCTGCTTGTGCGTTCCTACACGTGCGCCACGCGCTACTCGCGCCTATCTATTGCACGCATGTCATACTACACGTGGGTCACTGCGCGCGAGGTGCACTGTACGTGCACTGGTGCATGCACACACGTGCGCGACGCTCGGCACGTCATTGGGCTCTAGTGCCACTATCTTGCAGCGAGGATTGCTCGCCGCACGCGTGGTTCGCCGTGAACGAGTGCACAGCACGGGGAGCCGCCTAGGCACTCGCCCGCGTTAGCGCACCATTGGATGCCCATCGCTTTTCCACGTCCAGAGGTGTCCAAAGGGGGCCTTGGACCGACCACTAGCAAGGGTACATCCACACGACACGGTTGGCGAGACCCTGTACTGGGCACTCGGGCAAGCCAACACCCCACTACCCCCTAATATACAGCAGAACTTTGATCCTGTTGCAGAAAGTGTCGTGCCCAGCTCTCGTTCACTAGGCCATTTTTTCGAAACGACTACGAAATCCAACAAAACGCACCCAAACTCTCGTGCACCGCCCCTAAAGCCTAGGGCAAGTGCACAAAGTGGGGGGCGCACGACGGAGGCCAAGAGTTAACGCGTGCAAGCGTGCAAAGAGCTAAGTGCATTGTTCGCGCGCGCACGTTGCACTCCACGCAGGTGTGCACGCACTACGCGCCGTACGCGCGTTCCTACACGAGCACCAGGCGCTACTCGCGCTTGTCTTTTGCACGCACGTCATACTACACGTGGGTCACTTTGCGCGAGGTGCACTGTACGTGTACTGGTGCACGCACGCACGTGCGTGACGCTCGGCACTTCGGCGGGCACTAGTGCCATTATCTTGCAGCGAGGATTGCTCGCCGCACGCGTGGTTCGCCGTCAACGAGTGCACAGCACGGGGCGCCGCCTAGGCACTGGCCTGCGTCAGCGCACCATTGGATGCCCATCGCTTTTCCACGTCTAGTGGTGTCCAAAGGGGGCCTTGGACCGTCCACTAGCAAGGGTGCATCCACACGACACGGTTGGCGAGACCTGGTACTGGGCACCTGGGCAAGCCAACACCCCACTACCCCCTAATATATAGCAGAACTTTGATCCTATTGCAAAAGTGCTGTGCCCAGCTCCTGTTCACTCCGCCATTTTCTCGAAACGACCCCGAAATCCACCAAAACGCACCCAAACTCACGTTCATCGATCCTAAAGCCTAGGGCAAGTGCACAGAGTGGGGGGCGCACGACGGAGGCCTAGGGTTAACGCGTGCACAGCACGGGGCGCGCCTAGGCACTCGCCCGCGTCGACGCACCATTGGATGCCCTTCACTTTTCCACGTCTAGTGGTGTCCAAAGGGGGCCTTGGACCGACCACTGGCAAGGGTGCATCCACACGACACGGTTGGCGCGACACGGCACCGGGCACCCGGGCACTCCAACACCCCACTACCCCCGAATATACAGCAGAACTTTCATCCTGTTGCATAAAGTGCCGTGCCCAGCTCCCGTTCACTCGGCCATTTTCTCGAAATGACCCCGAAATCCACTGAAACACACCCAAATTCCCGTGCATCGCCACCAAAGCCTAGGGCAAGTGCACAAAGTGGGGGGCGCACGACGGAGCCCAAGAGTTAACGCGTGCAAGCGTGCAAAGAGCTAAGTGCATTATTCGTGCGCGCACGTAGCATTCCGCGCAGGCGTGCGCGCGCTGCGCACCGTTCGTGTGTTCCTACAAAAGCGCCATGCGCTACTCGCGCCTGTCTTTTGCACGCACGTCTTACTGCACGTGGGTCACTACGCGCGAGGTGCACAGTACGTGCACTGGTGCACGCACGCACGTGTGCGACGCTCGGCACGTCGGCGGGCACTAGTGCCACTATCTTGCTGCGAGGATTGCTCACCGCACGCGTGGTTTGCCGTGAATGAGTGCACAGCCTGGGGCACCGCCTAGGCACTCGCCCGTGTCGACGCACCATTGGATGCCCTTCGCTTTTCCACGTCCAATGGTGTCCAAAGGGGGCCTTGGACAGACCACTAGCTAGGGTGCATCCACACGACACGGTTGGCGCGACGCAGCACCGGGCGCCTGGGCACGCTAACACCCCACTACCCCCTAATATACAGTAGAACTTTGATCCTGTTGCAGAAAGTGGCGTGCCCAGCTCCCGTTCACTCGGCCATTTTCTCGAAACGACCCCGAAATCCTTCGAAACGCACCCAAACTCTCGTGCATCGCCCCCAAAGCCTAGGGCAAGTGCACAAAGTGGTGGGCGCACGAGGGAGGCCAAGAGTTAACTCGTGCAAGCGTGCATAGAGCTAAGTGCATTGTTCGCGAACGCACGTTGCACTCCACGCAGGCGTGCACGCGCTACGCGCCGTACGCGCGTTCCTGCACGTGCGCCATGCGCTACTCGTGCCTGTCTTTTGCACGCACGTCACACTGCACATGGGTCACTGTTCACGAGGTGCACTGTACGTGTACTGGTGCATGCACACACGTGCGCGACGCTCAGCACTTCGGCGGGCACTAGTGCCACTATCTTGCAGCGAGGATTGCTCGCCGCACGCGTGGTTCGCTGTGAACGAGTGCACAGCACGGGGCGCCACCTAGGCACTCGCCCGCGTCAGCGCAACATTGGATGCCCATCACTTTTCCACGTCCAGAGGAGTCCAAAGTGGGCCTTGGACCGTCCACTAGCAAGGGTGCATCCACACGACACGGTTGGCGAGACTCGGTACTGGGCACCTGGGCAAGCCAACACCCCACTACCCCCTAATATACAGCAGAACTTTGATCCTGTTGCAGAAAGTGTCGTGCGTAGCTCCTGTTCACTCCGCCATTTTCTCGAAACGACCCCGAAATCCACCAAAACGCACCCAAACTCACGTGCATCGATCCTAAAGCCTAGCGCATGTGCACAGAGTGGGGGGCGCACAACGGAGGCCTAGTGTTAATGCGTTCAAGCGTGCAAAGTGCAAAGTGCATAGTTCGCGCTTGCGCGTTGCACAGCACTGGCGTAGGTGCACGGCAGCAGGTCCATTCACTCG
This sequence comes from Posidonia australis, assembly GCA_024699735.1. Lineage (NCBI taxonomy): Eukaryota > Viridiplantae > Streptophyta > Magnoliopsida > Alismatales > Posidoniaceae > Posidonia > Posidonia australis. The sequence continues at coordinate 9,848 of JAMKQA010026118.1, forward strand.
ATGCCCGTGTGTTGGCGCACCCGCGCACGTTACGTGACTCACGCCTCGCTCTGAGCACGTGCGGCACACCGCAAGTGTGTCGTCCGCGCACCGACCATCGCGCACGCGTGCACCTGGGTCACTGCACGCGAAGTGCACTGTACGTGCACTGGTGCACGCACGCACGTGCGCGACGCTCGGCACGTCGGCGGGCACTAGTGGCACTATCTTACAGCAAGGATTGCTCACCGCACGCATGGTTCGCCGTGAACGAGTGCACAGCACGGGGCTCCGCCTAGGCACACGCCCGCGTCGACGCACCATTGGATGCCCATCGCTTTTCCACGTCCAATGGTGTCCAAAGGGGGCCTTGGACCGACCACTGGCAAGGGTGCATCCACACGACACGGTTGGCGCGACCCAGCACTGGGCGCCCGGGCACGCCAACACCCCACTACCCCGTAATATACAGCAGAACTTTGATCCTGTTGCAGAAAGAGTAGTGCCCAGCTCCCGTTCACTCGGCCATTTTCTCGAAACGACCCCGAAATCCATCGAAACGAACCCAAACTCTCGGGCATTGCCCCCAAAGCCTAGGGCAACTGCACAAAGTGGGGGGCGCACAACAGGGGCCAGGAGATAACACGTGCAAGCGTGCAAAGTGCTAAGTGCATAGTTCGCGTGTGCACGTTGCACAGCGCCGACATAGGTGCACGGCGGCAAGTTCACTCACGCGCTGCCCGTGCATTGGTGCACCCGCGCACGTTACGTGACTCACGCCTCGCTCTGAGCACGCGCGGGACACCACAAGTGTGTCGTTCGCCCACCGACCTTCGCGCACGCGTGCACCCAGGTCACTGCTCCCGAGGTGCACTCTACGTGCACTGGTGCACGCGCGCACGTGCGCGACGCTAGGTACGTCAGCGGGCACTAGTGCCACTACCTTGCAGTGAGGACTGCTCACCGCACGCGTGGTTCACCGTGAGGGCGTGCACAGCTCGAGGCACCGCCTAGGCACTCGCCCGCCTCAACGCACCATTGGATGCCCTTCACTTTTCCACGTCCAGTGGTGTCCAAAGGGGACCTTGGACCGACCACTGGCTAGGGTGCATCCACACGACACGGTTGGCGCGACCTGGCACCGGCTTCCCGGGCACGCCAACACCCCACTACCCCCTAATATACAGTAGAACTTTGATCCCGTTGCAAAAAGTGAGGTGCCTAGCTCGCGTTCACTCGGCCATTTTCTTGAAGCGACCCCGAAATCCACCGAAATGCACCCAAACTCTCGTGCATCGTCCAAAAGCGTAGAGCAAGTGCATAGAGGGGTGGGTGCATGGCGGAGCCCAAGTGTCGCGCTTGCCCAACTTGAGTGCACAGCACACGTGCACGTTAACGCGCGTGCGCTTCGCGCCGTACGTGCATTCTTGCACGTGCGCCTTGCGCGACTCGCGCCTTTCTATTGGACGCGGGGCGCACTGCACGTGGGTCACCTTGCGTTGGTGCAAGCACGCACGTGCATGGGTACCAATGCCTCTAGTGCGCTGCGAGCACGTGTGCGGCACTTGGCGCCACTGATGCACCAACGGATGCCCCTCGCTTTCCCATGTCCAATGGTGTCTAAAGGAGGCCTTGGACCAACCACTGGCTAGAGTGCAACCACACGACACGGTTGGCGCGACCCGGCACCAGGCACCTGGGCACGCCAACACCCCACTACCCCTAATTTACAGTAGAACTTTGATCCTATTGCAGAAAGTGCCGTGTCTGGCTCCCGTTCACCTGGACATTTTCTCGAAACAACCCCGAAATCCACCGAAACACACCCAAACTCTCGCACATCATCCCCAAAGCCTAGGGCAAGTGCGTAGAGAGGTGGGCGCATGGTGGAGGCCAAGTGTCGTGCTTGCCCAACTTGACTGCACGGCACGCGTGCACGTTTACGTGCGCGTGCATCGCGTCGTACGTGCGTTCTTGCACGTGCACCTTGCGCAACTCGCGCCTTGCTATTGGACGCATGGCACACTGCACGTGGGTCGCCATGCGTTGGTGCAAGCACGCACGTGCCTGGGTACCAATGCCCCCAGTGCGCTGTGAGCACTTGTGCGGCACTTAGCGCCACCGACGCACCAACGGATGCCCCTCGCTTTCCCATGTCCAATGGTGTCCAAAGGGGGCCTTGGACCGACCACTGGCTAGGGTGCATCCACACGACACGGTTGGCGCGACCCGGCACCGGGCGCCCGGGCACGCCAACACCCCACTACCCCCAAATATACAGCAGAACTTTGATCCTGTTGCAGAAAGTGTCGTGCCCAGCTCCCGTTCACTCGGCCATTTTCTCGAAACGACCCCGAAATCCACCGAAATGCACCCAAACTCTCGCGCATCGTCCCCAAAGCCTAGGGCAAGTGTGTAGAGCGGTGGGCGCACGACGGAGGCCAAGTGTCACACTTGCCCAACTTGAAAGCATTGCACGGGCACTGGTGCACGCTTGTGTTCTTGCACGCGGGTGTTGCCACAGGGCACTTGCACGCACCATGTCGTGGAACCCCTCCCTGCTCAAGTGCGTAGAGCGGTGGGCGCACGACGGAGGCCAAGTGTCACGCTTGCCCAACTTGAAAGCATTGCACGGGCGCTGGTGCACGCGTGTGTTCTTGCACGCGGGTGTTGCCACAGGGCACTTGCACGCACCATGTCGTGGAACCCCTCACTGCTCGTCGGCGTGCGCATGGGTAGCACGATGCATTCAAGCGTTGGTGGCACAACGCCTTCGTGCGTGTCATGGACGATGTGACATGTACAAGTGCAGGTCGTGTATGCGTAGCGTGTGCACATGTATGCGTGAAATGTTTCCATGTAGTCGCAAACGTCACATGCACCCGCATGCGTGAAAAGTATCGAAGTTGTCGCGAACGTCACATGCACAAGTGCACGTGCACACATATGCGTTGAATGGATGACCCCCGCACAGTGCACGAGTTAGGGCACAACCTCACAGTAGCATTTGGTGGCGCACTAGCGTGACGCTGCGTGTGCAACACAGCATGCATGCACCACAAGCTTGCCCACGGGACATGCACGTTTGTGTAGGCGCAGTGCACAGCACGGGGGTAACTCTGCGCGGCGCACTGCACGACCTTCGGCGCACGCGCGCGCTGCGTAGCACATTGCACGGGCGCTGGTGCACGCGTGTGTTGCCACACGGCACTTGCACGCTCCAAGTCGTGGAACCCCTCCCTACTCGTCAGCGTGCCATGGGTAGCAGGATGCATTCAAGTGTTGGTGACACAACACCTTCGTGCGTGTCATGGACGACGTGACATGCACAAGTGCACGTGGCGTAAGTGTGGCGTGTGAACACGTATGCATGAAATGTTTCCAAGTAGTTGCAAACGTCACATGCACATGCAAGCTTGAAAAGTATGCAAGTTGTCGCGAACGTCACATGCACATGTGCACGTGCACACGTATGCGTAGAATGGATGACTCCCGCACAACGCACGAGTTTGGGCACAACCTCACAATAGCAGTTGGTGGCACACAAGCGTAGCACAGCATGTGCAACATAGAATGCATGCACCAAAAGCTTGCCCACGAGACTTGCACGTTTGTGTAGGCGCGACGCGGTGCACAGCACGGGGGTAAGTGCGCGCGACGCATTGCACGACCTGTGGTGCACGCGCACAACTTCGTGAACGCGCGCGGAGCACTGTACATTCGTTCTTGCACATGTGCGCTGAGCGACGCATTGCACAGGCACTAGTGCACGCTGGTGTTGCCACAGGGCACTTGCACGCACCATGTCGTGGAACCCCTCCCTACTCGACGGCGTGCGCATGGGTAGCACGACGCATTCAAGAGTTGGTGGCACAACGCCTTCGTGCGTGTCATGGACGACGTGACATGCACAAGTGCTCGTGGCGTATGCGTAGCGTGTGCACACGTATGCGTGAAATGTTTCCAAGTAGTCGTGAACGTCACATGCACACGCATGCGTGAAAAGTATCCATGTTGTCGCGAATGTCACATGCACAAGTTCACGTGCACACGTATGCGTAGAATGGATGACTCTCGCACAGCGCACGAGTTTCGGCACAACCTCACAATAGCATTTGGTGGCGCACTAGTGTAACGCAACGTGTGCAACACTGGATGCATGCACCACTACCTTGCCCACGGGACTTGCACGTTTGTGAGGCGCGATGCGGTGCACAACACGGGGGTAAGTGCACGTGCGCACTTTCGTCAACGCGCGCGGAGCACAGTACATGTGTTAATGCACGCGCGCGTGGAGCGGTGCACAGCATGGGGTTAAGTGCGCGTGGCGCACTGCATGACCATCGATGCACGCTCGCGCTGCGCAGCGCATTGCACGGGCACTGATGCATGCGTGTGTTTTTGCACGCGGGTGTTGCCATAGCGCACTTGCACGCACCAACTCGTGGAACCCCTCCCAACTCGTCGGCGTGCGCATGGTTCGCACGATGCATTCAAGTGTTGGTGGCACAACGCCTTCGTATGTGTCATGGACGACGTTATATGCACAATTGCACGTGGCGTATGCGTAGCGTGTGCACACGCATGCGTGAAATGTATCCAAGTTGTCGCGAACGTCACATGCACAAGTGCACGTGCAGACGTATGCGTAGAATGGATGACTCGCGCACAGCGCACGAGTTTGGGCACAACCTCACAATAGCAGTTGGTGGCACACAGGACGCATGCACCACAAGCTTTCCCACAGGACTTGCACATTTGTGTACGCGCGGCGCAGTGCACAGTGCGGGGGTAAGTGCGCGAGGCGCATTGCACAACCTGTGGTGCACGTGCACACGCCTGCGCGCGGCGCACTACACGAACTTTGGTGCACGCACGCGTTGCGCAACTCGCACTACGCTCCTTGCACCCGCGGCGCACTACACGACCTTTGGTGCAGGGGCGCACGTTCACGAACGTGCGCGGAGCGCGGTACGTGTGTTCTTGCACACGCGCTTTACGCGACTCACACTTAGCTCCTCGTACGCGTGGTTCACTGCACGGCTGTTGGTGCACGCGCGCGTTGCGCGACGCACAGCACGGGGGTCATTACGCGCGGGGCATTGCACGACCTTTGGTGCACGCGCGCGCGTTCACTGCACGTGCGTTCCTGCACGTGCACGCCTAGCGGCGCACAACACAGGGGTAAGTGCGTGCAGCGCATTGGACGTCCTTTGATGCACGCGCGCGTTGCGCAACTCGCACTACTCGATCGCAGGTGCACGTGCGCGGAGAGTTGTTCGTGTGTTCCTGCACGCACCAAGTCGTGGAACCCCTCCCTACTCGCCGGCGTTCGCGTGGGTGGCACAGTGCTTTCAAGTGGTTGTGCGCTGATGCACGCGCGCTCTGTGCACGTGCGCGGGTACCAGTGTGTCCTGTGCGTGACGCGCGCTCAAGTACCACGCATGTGGCGCACGACACATGTGCTGCATTGGTGCACGCACACACTACGTGACACACTGCACGACCTTTGGTGCAGGCGTGCAGGTTCACGAACGCGCATGGAGCGCTGCACGTGCGTTCTTGCACGCCTGCTTTGCGCGACTCACAGTTTGCTCCTTGCACGCGCGGTTCATTGCACGGCTGTTGGTGCACGCGCGCATTGCGCGGCGCACAGTACGGGGGTCTTTGTGCGCGGTGCATTGCACAACCTTTTTTGCACGTGCGTGCGTTCACTGTATGTGCGTTGTTGCACGCGCGTGCCTAGTGGCACACAACACGGGGGTAAGTGCATGCAGCGCAATGCACGACCTTTGGTGCACTCGCGCGTTGCCCGACTCACACTGCAGGACCGCTGGTGCGACTCGCTGGCACGCTGCATTCAAGTGTTGGTGGCACAACGCCTTGGTGCGTGTCGTGGACGACGTGAAATGCACATGTGCATGTGGCGTATGCGCACGTATGCGTGAAATGTTTCCAAGTAGTCGTGAACGTCACATGCACACGTATGCGTGAAAAGTTTCCAAGTAGTAGCGAACGTCACATGCACACGTATGCGTGAAAAGTTTCCAAGTAGTAGCGAACGTCACTTGCACAAAAATTTC
>JAMKQA010026119.1:0-10697 GCA_024699735.1 Posidonia australis
GCTAAGATACTTTAAATCTTTTTCACGTTATAATATTTATGAAAATAAGCACAAGTGAATAATCATCAAAATTAAGATAAGCATACATTAGTCTTTTGTTATCATCAAAATCAAGATATGGCTAATAAAGCCAACAATTCAGATCCCTGAAATTTTGTACGTAAGCCCCTGGGTTCTTAATAATCATTCTTGAGTACATACAATTTGCATATAGGATTATAGGCCCTTAGATTATTTCTAAATACATCATTTAGGGTTTTAAATGTTTTCTTGCATATTTTAGATATTTTTTCCACTCATTGCATTTCAAATTTTGCATTTAATCATAGAATACATTTAAAAATCATGTTTTCACTACGAATTGAGCTTTAGTCTCACATTTTCACCACATTTGCACTTCTGTGTGAATTTTGCACTTTAGACCTTGAATTTTCAGGAAATTATCCAAGTGTAATTTTCACATCTCAGTGCCACATTGACATTGGATCCATCATCTGCATATTAGAATAGAAGCCATGAATATAGTTTTCATCTGTATTCTCACTCTTTTTGTGAATTTTACGTTTTAGTCCTCATATTTGTCTTTTATTGTTTTTATATCAGGTTATTGTTTTTTCCTTCATGTTTTCTTGCAAATAACACTTTCTAGAGGTTTTGTACATGTTTTGACATAACTTAGATCATGCATCATCCCCATACTTGCATTTATCACATCTGGTCGTGAGAATGACCAAATTGCCCCTATGTCTTTGATCTGTGTGTATGCATTCTAGTTTTCGTACTCAGCCCACCTAATCCTTGTCTAGGTCATCCTTTAGCACTTTTTTACGCATTTAGGCACTTATTCACCCATTTCATATAGTTTCATCACATTTACGCATCCGTCCCTTCTTTTAACGAGCCCGCATCTCATGCTTTTCTTTTGGGGATTTCTTTCTTCACATTGTTTTCAAAATTTCGATTCGATTTGCTTTAGTCCAACATTTTAGACTTTCTGATTTGATTTGGATTTCATCGCCCGAAGGAGTACACGAACTGACCGAAAGACCCACATTGGCCCATTTGCGGACTATTTTCTCTCTTTTGATTTTCACAAACTTTTTTAAGATTTCGAGGACTTTGGTTGATCTCACTTTTATCTTTTTGACATCAGTTTGGTTTTCCCGAGTAGTCGGTCCAAAAACATCGTCATTTTATGTGAATTTCTTCACATGTCAAATTTCATAGGAGGCGATGGAGAAATGGAATCAATAAGGATTTATACACTCTAAAAAGTAAAGAAAATGAATTTTCTTTGGAATTATTTCAAGTGAAATGCATAAATACTTTTACTTTAGAATATTAACAATAAATAAGATTCTATCAAATCATTTTTCTAGATTCACAAAACCCATTGGTTCATTTTCCTATTGCTATAGTAATTTAGAATTTTTTCCTCTATACTATTAATCACTTAAATGAAATTAGTACTTCTAATATTTACTCTTTGTTCACTAGTGTAAAGTACCATTATTTGGACCCTTTGGTTGAAAAGAAATTCTAAGATTTTCAGAAATAAGATCATGAATTTATCAACAATTTTGTTCCAAATTATTTCACTAATGACTTCTTAAACAGATAATCTTGTTGTAGGTCAGAAATCAATGGTTATTTCTCAAGTCATACAACATATGAAATAGGAATGGGACGAAGTTCAAGCTGATCAAGTTGCTCAAATTGTCGTCACTTCCATTGACATATCTGTGAGTCCCATTTATGTCCTAGATGACTCCAATCTTATTGTTGATATAATATATGATCCTTTAAATCCAGAAACTAGCTCAAGCGATTGAAGAAATCTTTTTAATCTCAGTAATTTTTTTGGACTATAATGGCTTTTGAACTTATTTTTCAACTGTTTATTTGAGACAAGTTCAGTATTAAGCCTTTTCTATCAATATCTTTGGGATTTTTTTTTGAGGAGTGTAATATTGTAGTTACTCACCTAATGATGATATTCATAGTCAAGTGTCATATTAATATTATTTTCTTATTATTTGTAAAAAATGAAAGAAAGGGAAAATCCCGCCCCATTAATGACCTCCCACTGCTAGGTTCTTTCCTCCCTCGAATCCACCCCTTACCGTGGCCAGATACAAGTCCCTCGTCTCCCACTATTCTCTCCCCCATGGATCCCATTCCAAACCCTAGGCATGGATCTCGCCACCTCTCATCCCTCCCAATTCAATTCAAAAGTACTATGCAACTCCCCTTCCTCCTCGTCCTGTTCCTCGTCGTCAACATCTCGGCCAAGGTGGACCGCGAGGTATTCTGCAGCTCTCGTTCAATACCCTATTCAAGATATCACATCCTTATCGTCCTAGATCTGGTGGTTTCCGATTTTCATTCGCTGTCTGTGGATTTCGTGTTGTGCATTTTGGTCCCCAGCATGTTGGGATGGAGAGCGGGGAGAACGCGTTGGCTGAGTCCACGGTGGTGAAGCTCGATCGCCGAACCAAAGTCTGTAAATGCTTCTTCGTTTTATACGTTTTTTCCCCCTTTTGTGGATGGTTTTTATGTAAAGGTGATGGCTGGATTTGTGAATGGGTGATTTTTGGCAAGTAGATGTTTGGGGTTGGTAGTCTTGTTTCGGAGTCCAGTGAGGAAGGAGTTGGGATCTTTGACGCGTTCTTTGCGAGCTTGTCGATGATCATCGTCAGTGAGGTCTGAATGTGGTTGCCACTTTAGAATTTTGAATTAATAATGAGATGTTGCTGTTTTTTTGTGCAAGTTTGTGCTTCTGTGCTGATCAATGTTTTGAATACCATGTTTAAGCAGATTGGGGATGAGACGTTCATCATTGCGGCTCTTATGGCTATGCGTCATCCAAAGTCAATTGTTCTGTCGGGTGCGCTCACTGCTCTAGTTGTCATGACTGTATGCAACTCCACTCAAATTGAACCCAACTTCTCTGCAGCATTTTTTATGGGTTTCATATAATGCTCTTGGTACAAAATCTACATTGTCGCATACTCAGATGCACATATATTGGTATTGTCATGGCTATTTAGCAGCAAACCTTTGGATATGTATCTGCATCAGTTAATTGTTGTATTTATGACTGATTCCCTTTGAGATTGTGGTAGCATTCATATTTTATTTGCAATATAGGTACTTTCAACTGGGCTTGGTAGGATTGTCCCAAACTTGATATCCAGGAAGCACACAAATAGTGCAGCTACAGGTAATAACTGCCCTACAACATAAAATTAAATTGCAATATTGTCATCTAATGCATAAATTTTAGTTATAATATTGATAACTTGCTATGCTGCCAAGGCACATGGAAGTGAGTACACAACCTAATGTCTAATGTCACCGTACACTTATTTATTTGCTGGTTTATTAGTCTGTAATAGATGTATATTTTACTATTTTTCATATGACAGCTCTGCTGTAGAATTGCACTAAATGTCTTTAAAAATGTTATATTCTTTGATCATGGATATTATTCTTTAACATTAATTTACTCCTAACAAATGGTCCCCAATGTTCTCTGTTTACCATGTCAATTCTTCTTTCAGATGAGAGCTCTGCAAGAAAATGCTAGTTGATTACTTATTTAGAAAGATTTACTGGGATGAAGGGATGCTTGCCTGTCCTGTCACCTGTGACTTCAACCTGTTGCTGCTTGCAAACTACTGATCACTCAAATAGACTGTTAATTTCTGTTTTAAATTGTAATAGAGTTCTTAAGAGAATTCCAGACAGAATACTTTAGATTTGCAAGTTGTGATCTTGGGTCAACCTTGGATCCATTGGTAAATTTGTTGTTAATGAATCTGCCATTGTGCACTCATGCTGTTGACTTTGAAATGTAGTCTGCCTAAAAATATTTCTGCCATAACTTTTTCTTTTGCTGCTACTGGGGTTGTCCTACAAAAGTAGCCACCTTCTTCTATCATATCTAGGTTAGGCAAGTTTCAAGTCCGTCTGAGATCCATAAAATTTGTGCACTATCAAAATCTTCCAATTCATGCTGTTAGCTTGTAGTTATTCCCATTCAATAATTTAATTCCTTGTTTTACCATCTGCAGTGCTTTATCTATTTTTTGGATTCCGTTTGCTTTACATTGCTTGGAAATCAGATTCAAGGTCAGGGCAGAAAAAGGGAATGGAAGAAGTATGTAATCTTACACATTTTATCTGTGAATCATTGAAAATTATTAACCACATATCTACATAAGTAAAAACCAAAATCACCAAAGACTAGCTTTCGCCTTTTGTTTGGGTTAAGGTTATGATTCCAAATGATAAGTTGAATAGGAATAGTGTAACTTTCTTTCTTGTAACTTTTCAAGCTGTTTCGGCCCTTCCTGTTTGACCTAAAATCTGTGGCTTGCTCATCTAGTTATATCACTTAGTGTTCTTTGTTTTTCAGAAGTGGCACTCTAATAAATTTTATGTGGGTTAATGTGTCATTAACTGCAACTATCTGCATTATGACTAATTACCTCTTCGATCTTTCCTGGCTCCCACAGAATCTATACTCATTTGCGATAGTCTGGACTCTCAAGTCTTGACTTAATTTCTGTAGGTGGAAGAAAAGCTTGAGGCGGGACAAGGGAAAACAACATTGAGGAGGTTTTTTTCAAGATTTCTAACTCCAATTTTTTTAGAGGTAGATGTTATTTTTTACAACCGGATAACTTTCTTTCTTGTTACAAGAAGACTGCTAATTCTATCTCTGTCACATTCTTGTACTCAGTTTGTTCTTTACTACTTTACATAGTCATCTTTATTCATATGTCTTGACCTTTCAAGCTCTAAACTGTTTTCTTGTATAACCTGCAGTCTTTTATCCTAACCTTTCTGGCTGAATGGGGAGACCGTAGTCAAATTGCAACTATTGCAGTAAACCGTCACCTCATCCTGTTTTTCGTAACATTTTCCTGTTGATTTTTTAAATTACTATAGAATATCGTAGTCAAAATTCATTTACTTTGATTTACTTGGATGTTACTGCCAAATCATGAAAGTGAGTTTTGATAATTACTGAGAAAGAGAGAGAGAGAGTCCTTTCTTTACTCTCTCTTGCAGTCCTGCATTAGTTAACTTGGCAACTTGGCTTCTTCGTGCACCCTAGCCTTCCAAATCTGACACTTATTTTTTTACCAGACCGTGAGAGTGACTTTTGATGATTACACTGCCTGGCCTTTTTATTCATTCTACAAGTGGAGCATTCTGATGGAGGAATAAAGGAAATAGTTTCTCCTGAGAGAGAGAGAGAGAGAGAGTTCTTTCCTTGCCCTCTCTTGCAGTCTTGCATTTGTTGGTTTCTTCTTCCACCTTAGCCTTCAAAGTCTGATACTTATTTTTCTTAAAAGAGGAAGATAACTTATACTTCATAAGAAACATGATCCACTTGTGCGAACATATAATTCCTTGTTGTGCCTTCCATAAGTAGAACTTTTGTCAAAAAGAGAAACTCCCATTCTCCTTCCGGCAACCTCCAATTGGATATCTTGTTGCTTAAATTTAAAGTTTGACAATGTATCTAATTTATTGCATCTACCATATACCGAGTATGACTACGTTTTGCGTTGGTTGTTGGTTGTGTATTTCATTGGTACTCATATATTTAAATCCTCTTTGCTCACAGTTAGCAACGCACAAAAATGCAGCTGGAGTTGCTGTGGGTGCAACCTTTGGTCACACTATCTGTACATCAATTGCCGTGGTAGGAGGAAGCATGTTGGCCTCCAAGATTTCCCAACGTACAGTTGCTTCTGTTGGTGGCCTTCTCTTCCTGGGGTTCTCCTTGTCTTCGTATATTTACCCTCCATTATGAAATGTGGTAATCCTGTGTGTATGCAGTACTCTTTCTTTTTTCCGTACTTTTCCTCAATTTTCTTCTGTAACTGTCTTTGTTAGTGTGTAAGCAGCTTATCTACCTGCTTCTGATCTCAGATGTCCCGACTATTGAAGAATCCCCTGCAGCTCAGGACATTGCCCAAGCAGCAAGATGTTTTTGCATTGTTATCCCACATCATGTACTTGTTTTTTTTCCACTTAACCTGTGTCGATGGTAAATTTTCATGTGGACTACATGTTCTCATTATTATGTAACGAAGCCTGCAGTATTTTAGACATTGGAAGTATCTTTTTGGTCCAGTACCATTTCTCATTTTGGATCTTTCAAACAGACATGGAAATTCGGCAGTTCAATTTTATAAATATTAATAAATCAATTACGGTTGATTACAAATTGGACTCAGTGTCGAGCTGGTTTGAAATAAATAAGATTGTAGGTCATGTTAGGGTTGAGGGATTTTTAATTCCACTCTAGCTTGACATGGTTCAAAATGAATTAGGGTTGTGTTAGCCTTGTCAGAAATGGGGTCAGGTTTTGAAAATTCTAGGCCAACCTAGTTTGATTTCCAAGTATATTTCCAAACCATTCTTGCAAAATAAGGGATATTATATCTATTTAATTTGATTAACAATTAGTTTAGATTAGGCAATAATTGGCCTCGAAATCCTCATCTGTAAGCGATTGATCAAGTGTACCCTTCTACAATAGAAATTGGACCAAGGCATTGTACTTGATAACCACACGAGTAATTAGTGTTGGATATTTACAAGGAAAATCAACCTAAGGAGTCAAGACAGTTGTGAATGTCGACTAGGACACAGAGCAGTTGCAGATGTCAACTAGGACGTGAGACAATTAAGGATGTTGTCCTAATAGTTAGGGATAATCCAAGGAGGTAAGACAGTTGTGGATGTCAATTAGGATGTGAGACAATTGAGGATGTCGACATGATAGTTAGGGATATTAGTCCAAAGAGACGAGACAAATGTGAATGTCAATCAAAACTTGAGATAGTTTTAGATGTCAACCATGATGTGGGATAGTTGAAGATGTCAGTCTAATAATTAGGTATATCAATCCGAGGAGGCGAGACAGTCATGGATATCAACTAGGATACGAGATAATTGTAGATGTCAGTCAGAATGCAAGATAGTTAAGGATGTCAGCCTGAATGTTGGACAGTTGAGGATATCAGTCAGATAGTTAGAGATATCAACCTAACGATGCGAGCTAGTTGTGGACATCAACTAGGACACAGGATAATTGAGGATGTTAGCCTGATGCAAATGCAATGGGAGTACCAACCTCGAAGGTATGCCAAAGGTCTAAAGATGATCCCATGACGGTTGAGGATGCCAACTAAATGTAGATGCAACTGGAGTACCAACCCTTGAAGGTATGGCAAAGGTGTAAAGACAATCTTGTGATAGTTGAGGATGTCAGCTTGATGCAAATGCGACGGGAATACCAACCCCGAAGTATGGTAGAGGTTTGAAGATGATCCTGTGGCAGTTAAGAATGTCAACCTGATGTAGATATGGTAGGAGTACCAACCGCAATGGTATGGTAGAAGTTTGAAGACAATCCCGTAACAGTTGAGGATGTCAGTCTAATAGTTAAGGATACAACCTAAAGAGGCGATATAGTTGTGAATGTCAGTCTAATAGTTAAGGATACAACCTAAAGAGGCAAGACAATTATGTCAGCTAGAAAATGGGATAATTGTGGATGACAGTCAAGATGTCGGACAGTTGAGGATGTCAGCCTAATAGTTAAGGATGTCAGCCTAAAGAGGCAAGACAGTTGTCGATGTCAGCTAGGACACGGGATAGTTGATGATGTCAGTTTGATGTAGATGCAACTAGAGTACCAACCTTGAAGGTATGGAAGAGGTCCAAAGACGATCCTATGACAGTTGAGGATGTCAACCTGATGTTGATGCAATAAGAGTACCAACCTTAAAGGTAGGGTAGAGGTCTGAAGACGATCTCATGATAGTCGAGGATGTCAACCTGATGCAGATGCGATAGGAATACTAACCTCGAAGGTATGGAAGAGATCCAAAGACGATCCTGTCACAGTTGAGAATGTCAGCATGACAGTTAGGGATATCAGAAAGATATACAACAAGTTAACGAACTTGTTGACCAACAAAGATATGATAAGTTAACGAACTTGTTGACAAGCAGAGATATGATAAGTTTATACCAAGGGACAAGTGACATGCCCTTGGCATCAAAGAGAAGAAAGATTGAGAGTGGGAAGCTAGAGGATAGATCAGACGATACCGAAAGGTAATTGATATATTCCTGGTATCAAAAAAGTAATGGAATAGTTAATGAGAGAAATCAAGAGGAAGGATTAGATGAGACCTAAAGGCAACTAACATACCCCTAATATCGAAAAAGAAATGACACTAACAGACAATTGACATACCCGTGGTGTCGAGACAAGTTGGCACGCTTACCGGGTGGCCGATGATTTATTCTACGTAAGTGAGTAGATGGTTCGAAAATTGATTAGATGCTACAGAGAGTTGTTCGCATGCTTCATGGGTGTGCGATGATCTCAACACTAGCATGTGACATTTTGCTAAGGTGAGGTAGATCGCAAACATGCGTATCATCATAGATTACCCACAAAGTGGGTGGAAAAGGCAAATAAAATGCAGGGCCTTTGAGCGAGGGCTTTGTAAAGATAATGATGTGCTATGTTTGCAATAGTGCTTATCCTTGGCCCTGGTTTTCAAAAACAATAGAGGACGGGAAGACAAATTTTTAATGTCTTTCATGATAAGCAAAGTTGTTATGTTTTTGTGTGGCTTTGGACTTAAAGGAGATGATTATTGAGAGGATGCTTCCGCATTTCTTGATCTTAAGGGTTTCTTGAAACCTCGAGCAATGTCATGTCAAGTTGTGATTATTGGCTCTCATTCTTGCTCTTTTGGGTGGCTCTAGATGAGGCCTTGATTTTGCAAACTATAGACTTTAGCTACATGTAAACATAGAAACATTGAATGTTGCTTTCTAGCCTCTGCCTTAATACCTCAAGGACCAACTACTGCTTTTCACACTCTCTGAATGATATTTCTTTTCCCCTTATGAGTGACTGGATTTGCACTTGACCTTTCAAAAGGGATAGCATTGTTGTTCGCACAAAGAATTTAAGCATGCTGCTTCACTTTAAGGGTGGGACTAGGCCTTCTAGGTGGTACATCTCGTGCAAATGCTGAATATTGTGCTTCGGTTAAGGTGACTTCGATGCTTAGTCAATCCTCTCATGGGCATTTTTTTTCTTTGACTTCTGACTTCATATTTCTTTTTTGCCCAATATGCATATCATGTCATTTCTTTTGGCTCACTTACTCTTAATTCTTTTGAATATGCAATTTCTTCGCCCTCTTGGGGTAGTGAACCCAGTAAGGAGTTAAAAGCTTGACTATTTGGCATGCACCCTCAGCTTCTTCTTTATGTAGGGGCAATCTCTGGCTATGCTCTACTAGACCTTGGTTATCTCCATATCTGGTGGACTCTCTTGATTTGATTGATTTAGCTCTTGTGCTTGCCTTGAATTAGGCGAGATTTTCTAATTTGATTGTGTTGTGCTAATTTGGCCATGCAGACACACAACATTGCTCGGGTAAGTGCCCTACCTTTGAATCATCAGTGCTCATCCTCCTCTTAACGTTGCTTATTGTCCAAAGTTGAATTTTCTAAATTTTGCAAATTTTTATGGGTTTTTGGATTTTAAATAAGAAACAAGCATATTTTTGGATTTTGTGGTGTGCAAGGAACTAAGCCCAAGTGTGTGGGATGAGAGCACACACACCAAAAGGTCATGAAGAGGGTAGTGCATTTAAGGAGGATTCTCGACTCGAAAACATTAGATGAAAGCATAAAGGGAAAGGATGAGGAAAAGGAGTCGCCACCTAGCCTATATAAAATGAAAGACGAGGAAAACCATATGTAAGAGAGAAAAAGATGTATATGCGAGTGAAGAAATAAAAATACGAAACTCCAATGCCAAGGGATGAAACACACATGGTCATCATAGGCAAAGAAAGGATAATGACTTCTTTTACACACAGGGAATGTATTAGACACCCTCGTATGTTAACAAAGTCGATCTCTCAATGCTTATTCCGCTCATGTGTGTTGCATTGCAATCATGCGAGTACTTCATAATGTATGTCACAGGGTGAATGCACGACGCCATGTAGGTGGAAGTAAAACATGTAAGAGAGAAATCACATCAAAGTAGATCAACACCATATAATCCACAATAGTAAGTGTGTGTAACCATGCTGATGGAACTAGCTCGCAAATTGGTGCGAAGATCAAACTCATGAACTGTTGTGCCGAGTGGTGAAGAGAAAACAGAGAACACGAACGATGCTCACATCCCAAGCATCCAAACCCTCCCTCACAGACGAACCTCACATGAAACCTTAGATCTAGAGAGAAGAGGGAGGAGTTCTCTCTACACAGATGGAGACAAAATAGGGCTACATTATGCCAAAGAGGTTACATATTCTGTGCCTTAGCCTTCTTAAATACTAGGGCACCTAAATGGTCTAATGACCAAACTAACCCTGAAACAAAGACATAATTCAAGACATATTTACAACAATCTCCACCTTGTCTTGAATTACAAACTCTCCAAATCAAAAAACAAAATGACCCACAAAGAGTCAAAAAATTCAAATGGCGATGAGCAACCTCAAGCCAGGCTTGTCCTTGCTCCCCGAAGCGCCTCCAAATGTATCAGCAGCTTTAGCAAAGGAAACTCTCCTCTGTGCTCCAACCTTTCCTGCTACCTGGAAACTGGAACCTGAAACAGATGT
>JAMKQA010026120.1:0-14931 GCA_024699735.1 Posidonia australis
GCCCACACGCAAGCGGGCCCCACAAGCACAGAGCCAAACCACGCACAGGAACACGCAAAAAGAAGCCAACCCACGAGGCCCAAGCCCAAAAGCACCAAACCACACAATGGGCCTCGGAACAGTAACACCTGTCCAGGAAAATAAAATTCGTAAAATGTAAATAATTACAAAGTGAATTTTACAGGTGTTACAGTTTGCGAAGGACATGTCCTGGTTTTCTCATTCTATGGCTTTGGCGTGGGATGAAATACCGGTATGTCCCCCCTTGTTTGGGGTCGTGTCGGTGTTAGTAGAGGATACAGCCTACTGCTTTGGCAGAGGACGAGGCCTTGAATGCACCACCCGTTCACTGCTTGAGCTTTGGCTAGGATTTAGAACGGGAACCTTTATCTTCTAACCTTGAGTTGGAGACCCATTTACCCCTGTGTAAACCCAGAGTAGATGGCTTGGTAGGACACCCCTAGATTGTGAGAGAGTGCATGCTAGAAGCATTCATGCATTTGCATCTCATACCATCATAAGCACTGCATCTTTTCTGACTTATTTCTTTGTTTTTGTACAAAGTGTACTTGTCAGTGTGCGAGTTCCTTAGCTAGAGCTTGAGGTTTTTTTCCTTTCGCTGACACCTGGTGCGACACGATTTTCGACCGCATCTCCCGAGTTATTTGTCACCTTTGACGATAGCTCGTCTTAGGATTCATCCTCTTGTTCCCCACCGCAGTCCAATCCGTACTTGCTCGCGATCCGCTATGGCCCAGCAAACCAGCGAGCCCCTGTCCTCTGCTGTTCTGGAGGGGGTCCCTGTTTCAGTGTACCCTTCCTTTGTCTGTGTCCCTGTTATCACTACTGCCACCACTTTTGCCTTAGCATCCGGAGGACCTCCACCTTCCTGTACCGCGTCCCGGCGGCTACCCTGCCTTCGGGGCCACCAGTTTGGTCTCTTGCTGCTTTTGGGGCCTCAGCAGTTGAGTCTCTTCCCATGACTCTTCCCCAGGGTTCTTTTGCTCCTCCTCCTCAGGGCTATGTGTTTTCCAGCCCCCCTCCGACTGCGGCTGTTTCTGTAGTAGCTTCTCCCCAGTTTGGACAACTAGGTTCTCAACTTCTGGAGTCCTCTGTCCCTGTTCTGCCTCCATCTTTTGGAGCCATTGGTGACGATCCAATGACCACGCAACTGCAACAAATGTTGGCTCTCGCCCAGCAGTTGCAGGGATTGTCACTAGCGCTCCAACCCTTTTTGGGTTTGTTCGTCCTGACTCCCGAGTTGTCTTTGCAACCGGCCCTAGGACCACATATTGCACCCACTACACTACCCCCACAACTGTCGCCATCCCTCGTCTCTCCAGTGATAGGGGTGTCGACATTGCCTTTTGCAACACTACCACAGTACCCACCACAGCATGCATCTCCATTATCTGGTGGCCAGCCTTCCAGGCTGGTGGGAGCACAACCCACCGTGAGCATAGTACCAGGGGCCATTCCGGTCCAACAGCTCTTGCTCCCGCATTCTGCACCTCCTGTAGCACCACCCCCTGCCTTATCCTCACCCATGTATCAGACATAAGCATCTTATTTTGTACCACAACACACAGTAACCATGCACAGGTACACTAGCCATCCTGTCGTAGCACCAGACGGTGGAATGGTGGATCCGGAGGAGCCCTTAGGGGAGACCCATACAGTGTATGCGACACTCGCCACGGCTGCACAATCCACGACTGCAGTAGCTCCAGACGCTCTCCTTGCGAGGGTGAGTGATTTGGAGCGCACACTCCGACAAGTGCAAGGCGGGGATCGTCGGTCCTACCAATTTCGGGATCTCTATTATTTTCAAGAGGCGACTCTCCCTCCAAACTTTTAAATCCCGGAGTTCGAAAAATATAATGGTAGGGGCTGCCCAATTTCTCATCTCAAAGGCTATTATGGAGACCTCACCCAGCTCCATGCTGACGAAAGGTTGTTAATCCACTTGTTCAAGAAGAGTCTTACGGGGCCCACGTTGAAGTGGTTCACTTCCCTCGACATGGCCACCATCAGGACTTGGGATGACCTTACACAGGCGTTCCTCGAACAGTATTCCTTTAACCTTGACTTAGTCCCGAAGCGCGAGGACTTAGTCGCAATTAAGCAGAGGCCCCAGGAAACATTTGGGGAGTATGTTGGACGTTGGCGGTTCTTGGATTCGCAGGTCAAAGATAGACCTTCTGACGAGGAGTCTATTGAGATTGTGATCCGAGGAGCACAACCAACAGTCGAGGCTCTGCTCAGCATTTAGCTAGTCACCACTTTTTTTGCATTGCTTTGGTTGGGCGCCCGTGTTGAGAGTTCACTGCGCGGCGGCAGTTTTCCAACGCTCTCAGCATTCGCCAAACAATCCACTTCCTCACATGGTAGTGCTAGCAGCAGCAACAACAACAACAACCACAATGCCAATCCTCTCAAGAGGCGGGATCCGTCTAAGAATACAGTCTCCTATATTAGATCCTCTGTTGCACCGACGAATGTCTGTCCGCCCCCTCAGCGCAAAGTAGTTTATGCACCCACGCCTACACCTAGAGCACCTCATGCATCGCACATTACCCCCACTGCCACACTAGTGTACCCTGCCCCACCGGGCAGGATGCGCCCACCGTTGGCATATCCACAGTCAAAGCGACAACGCCGTGATAGGCGCCACTATACCCCATTAGTGGAGCCCTTAAGCATGGTGTTTCCTAAAGTCGCATCCCTCTTGATGCTGCCTGAGATACGCCCGCCGCCCAATCCGCTTCCCGCCTGGTACAATACGAATGCGTTCTGCAATTTCCATCGAGTCGCAGGCCACTCGACGGACAATTGCCTTACACTTAGAGACGCTATCTAGGATTTGATTGACCAAAAGGTCATTGTGATTAGCACACAGGCGGCAGGCCCGGCGCCCTCACCAGCAGCCTTACAAGCACCACTAGCACACCCTAGTATAGTCAGCCAGCCTTTGCCACAACATTTAGCCTCGAGAGCTTCAGGTTACTCGGGAGTTAATTCTATTTTTTCTTCTGAGTCTATCTCATCTCCCATTCGTCCAACTGATTTGATTCATGATGTATCGTCCCCTTTTCCCCACTAGTTGTATCGTTCTTTCCACGGTGGTTCCGAGGAGTCTATTACTATGATCCGCCCGAATGTCGGGTCGGAGTACACTGTGCCGTTGTCTATCGTATACTCCCAGCCACCAGCACCAATTTGTTGTCAAGCGTGGCCCCAGTCTCGGCCGATTCAACCACCAGTCCCGCAGACTTACCAGAATCCTCAGACTTATCAATATCCTCCAGCCACGCTTGTACAGTTAGTTGCATGCCCCTCGGTTGTTGTTACTCTTACCCACGACACGCATCGTGTTCCGTACAACTATGACGCAGAAATGTGTGCAGAAGTGATACGATCGGGTAGAGTATACAAGCCCCCAGCACCCAAGCCTAATTCTCCAATACCGAGCCCCATCTAGTTGCAAGCCCGATCATCTAGACTGCCAGCATCCGTAGCACCAGTTCCTATCCAATTGCAGGCACACTCCCCACAACCTTCCATGCCAAGAATAGCACCACCTATTCCCACCACCAGCAGCCAACCTACAACTAACATAACTGCTCAACTTACGAAAGTCAAAGCGGATATTTCTATTTGGGACCTGATCCACACTTCAGATGGGCACAGGGAGGCCTTCCTTACAGTCTTCCAAGCTGCCCATGTGTCCCCAACCATAGAGCCAGCTACCCTAGAGAACATGGTAGGAATGATAGTGGCGCCACAAGTTATCTCCTTCTATAGCCAGGAGTTACCACCATCAGGAACCAACTATAATTCTCCCTTGTTCATCACCGCGCAATATCGGAACTTTCGCATCCCACTCACATTGGTAGACAATGGAGCAGGCTTAAATGTTTGCCCCTTGCATACGGCAAGTGCAATCAGATTCAAGTCTAAGGACATAATACCAGCCGTGAAAGTGATGACGGCATTCGATAATACGCATCATGATGCACTTGGGATCTTAATCATTCCTTTGACCATTGGCCCTGCTCGCATCGATGTAAAGTTCTATGTCGTAGATATTGAACCTTCTTTCAATCTTTTGCTTGGACGCCCTTGGCTTCACAAGCATCAAGTCATTCCCTCAACTCTCTATCATATGATTAAGTTTTGCTGGGATGACAATGTTGTTGTTGTCTTGGCAGAGGATTTGGAGAAGGTTGAGTCGGTCTCAGCTGTAGCCCCCCAGACTGTCCACTTTGAGCCTAAACCTTCGGATGTTCTGTATCGGGTTAATCGGTTTGAGCTGGTTAATTTCATTCCTCCCCTTAATCGCGTCAGCCACTTAGCCACTTGTGGTATCCCCATTTAATGGTTGATAATTTGTGTCGCAAATGGGGATATGAGAAAGGAACCCCCTTGGGCGTTACGGCCAAGGAATCGCCAAGCCGTTCAAGGCAGAAGAATGGATAGAGTGCGAAGGATTGGGATACGAACGTCAGTGTCACAAGAAGAGATCACCGCACTTTGGTAAGTCCCCTAAGATGTTCATTCCACGCAATTTAGCTAACTTCACCAATGCAGGCATCTTGGATCCAAATCAAAGCTCGTATACAGTATCAGTGTCACAGCTGTCAGTTTGGGTTTATTCGGAAGAGTCATATATAGAAAATGGTCAGCTAGAGACGGAGCAGGGCTTTGAGTAGGACAGTGAGCAGTCACAGAAATATCCAGCATTTGTAGTGTCAGAGCAGTCAGTGGTCGATCAGGCAGTTGTGTTGGAAAATTCAGTCCAAAAGGCAGATTCAGTGAGTGGCCTAGAGGATGATGTAATTGGAGATCTGGACGTCTTATTCCAAGAGCAATTGGATGTGCTCGCTGAAGACTTGGCGGAGCACGATCGAGTTAGGAAAGGGAAGGCAGTCATTTCATTACCACCATCAGAATCACCACTACCACCTTAGGACCAGACTTCAATCATGGTCCTTCATGAGACAGAAAAGAAGTATGCTAGACCATTGGAGTTAATCTCCTGTCAGTCGGGAGGCGGGTCTAGTTGATATTGGCAATTTAGACCTCACCTTGAGGGTGAGGGTCACAAAAAAAAAACAACCTGAGTTAATCGCAGGTGGGATAGGCGGCAATAGTCTCACCAATTTGCAGCAGGACAGCCGCCAGCATACAGAACCTTTTGTAAATAGTAGAGAAAATACACAAAAGTCAAAAAACCAAGAAAACCCAGAAAAATTTGAAAAATAAAAAAAATAAAAAAAATGTGAATAGAGAGGCATCAACTTTAGAGGCAAGGATTCCCAGGTCCTTAGGTAGCCCAAACAGTCAAGTAGACGAGGTTGCACAGTGTCAATACGAAAGTCACTGTGACTGTCTTAAAGTGCCATCAGGGTGCAAAATCAGATGAAATCCTCTCAGTTGATATCACAGATCTGACCATTGAGCAAGAAATTCTGTCGAAGCTTATTGCCTATGGAGAGGAAGATGAAGTCAGTGAAGCAGACAATGCAGACAATGATGATAATGCACCATCACAATTTCAGTTTCATGATAATGACCCGGAAGGACCAAATCTACATGTGGAGGAAGAGACAGAGCTTGTTAATATTGGCATGACAAAAGATGTTAAAGAAACACGTATCAGTGCCAAATTGTCACTACAAGCAAAGGCAGAATTTATAGCTTTCTTAAAACAATCTGTAGATGTCTTTGCATGGAGCTATGATGACATGGTTGGTTTAGACATTGAGGTGGTAGTACACACATTACCACTAAAACCAAATTCAAAGCCAGTCAAGCAGAAGTTTCACAGATGGCGACCTCAGTGGCTGTTGAAACTTAAGTAGGAAATCATGAAACAGTATAAAGTCAATTTCCTCAAGGTCGTCCTTTATCCTGAGTGGTTCGCCAATGTGGTGCTTGTGCCGAAGAAAGACTGGCGGGTTCGCATGAGCATAGATTACCGAGACCTTAACAAAGCAAGCCCGAAGGATGGTTTCCTGCTTCCCCACATAGATGTTCTGGTTGACAACACAGCAGGGCATAAAATGTTGTCATTTATGGATGGATTTTCAGGCTATAACCAGATTAGAATGGACAAAGAAGACATGGAAAATATGTCTTTCATTACCCCGTGGGGAGTCTTCTGCTATAAAGTAATGCCATTCGGGTTGAAGAATGCAGGCGTAACATAACAGAGGGCTATGACGGCGTTATTCCACAATCTCATGCACTAAGAAGTTGAAGTGTACGTGATGACATGATCGCCAAGTCTAAAGAGCCTGAGGATCACCTCTCCCGTTTAAGGAAGCTATTTGACCCCTAAGGAAATATAAGCTTAGCCTCAACCCCAACAAATGTGTATTCGGAGTATCTTCTGGAAAGCTTCTGGGTTACATTATCAGCTAGAGAGGAATAGAAGTGGATCCCCACAAGGCTAGAGCCATCATTGATATGCCTCCCCCCGCCACTGAAAGAGAAATTCATGGATTGTTGAGACGGCTACAATATATCAGTCGGTTCATAGAGCAGCTTACACCCACATGTGAGCCGATATTCAAGCTCCTGAGGAAGAATGCCCAAACACACTGGAACAATGAGTGTCAAGCGACCTTCGATAAGATAAAGCAGCTTCTGGCAAAGCCTCCAGTCTTAGATCCTCCCACGCTTGGACGACCTCTATTTTTGTATCTCTCAATCACACAATATTCCATGGGCACAGTCCTAGGATGGCATGATGAATCAAGGCGTAAGGAGAGGGCCATCTATTACCTCAGCAAGAAGTTCATTGACTGCGAGGTCAAGTACAACACTATAGAGAAGGTTTACTTATCTTTGGTATGGGCTACTCAGCGCCTCAGGCATTATATGATGGCATATCCAGTCTTGTTATTATGTCGGCTTGATCCTATCAAGTATCTATTCCAGAAGCCAGCTTTGGTGGGCAGATGTGTTAAGTGGAATGTAATGTTGTCGCAGTATGACATCACATTTGTCACACAAAAGTCCATGAAAAGGACAAGCAATGGCGGATCACTTGGCCGACCTACCCTTGCCAGAATACCAGCCACTGCAAACACAATTCCCGGATGAAGACATTTTATTTGTAATAGGCGACGAAGAATTAGAAAATCCTCAAGATGAGCATCAATGGTGTCTGTACTTTGATGGTGCAGTTAATAAAAGAGGAAGAGGTATCGGTGCAGTTTTGTCAACGTCGCAAGGACAGTTAATACCCTTTGCGAGGAAACTGACATTTGAATGCACCAATAACGAAGCTTAATACAAGGCATGCATACTGGGATTGAAGGTGGCACTGGAATAGGGCGTCTGAGAACTTCAGGTATATGGGGATGCAATGCTGGTCATTTTGCAAATTAACGGTGACTGGAAGACAAAGGACCAGAAGCTTGTGTTATACCATGAGCATTTGCTGAAGCTGATTAATGAGTTCGATAATGTCAAATTTTCTTCCATGAAGCGAGCCAAGAATACGTACGCATATGCATTAGCTACCCTGGCATCATGGTTATAGCTCCCAGAGGCATAGGCAACGGATATCTCAGTCACTTGTGTAGAGTAGCCGACACATTGCATGCAGATCCAGGAAGCAGAACTGATAGTTGAATTGCCCTGGTATAATGATATCAAAATTTTCTTGGAGTCTGGCGACTTCCCATCTGGCATTTCCCCAACAGATAAGAAGACCTTGATACGGCTGGCCTCTAAGTATGTACTCGGGGTAGGGCACCTATATAGGAGATCCTATAACCAAATGCTTCTTAGATGCGTGGACAAGAAGGAGGTGGATATGCTGATGTTGAATGTTCATGCAGGCACCTGCGGTCCACACATGAATGGAGTACTCTTGGCCAAGAAAATTATGCTGCAGGGTTACTTCTGGTCCACCATGGAAACAGATTGTTGCCAATTTGTGAGGAGATGCCACAATTGCCAAATACATGGCAACTTCATACATGCTTCCCCACAATAGTTACATAGCATGTCATCACCTTGGCCCTTTTCCACTTGGAGAATTGATGTTATTGGGGCTATTCATCCAGCTGCATCCAATGAGCATCGCCACATTCTTGTGGCCATTGATTATTTTATAAAGTGGGTCGAGGCGGCATCGTATAAAATAGTTACAGCGGCAATTACAGAAAAGTTCTTTAAGAATAACATTATTGTGAGATATGGGGTTCCACATGCCATCATATCATATAATGGGGCCAACTTCATAGCAAAGAGAGTTGAGGATTATCTGCAGGGTTACAAAATCAAACATCATAGATCCTCTCCTTATCAGTCGTAGATGAATGGAGCCGTAGAGTCAGCCAATAAAAATCTGATAAAGATCTTGAAGAAGATGGCTGAGACCCACAAAGATTGGCATGAGAAGTTGTCTTATGCACTATGGGCTTACAGGACCTCAGTCCGAACATCAACAGGACCAACGCCGTACTCACTTGTGTATGGAATGGAGGTAGTCCTCCCTTTTGAAGTGGAGATTTCGTCCTTGAGGATTCTGAAGGAAACAGAGTTGGATGAGGCAGAATGGATCCAAAACCGTTGCGTTCAGCTTGACTTGATTGACGAGCATAGATTGCAAGCCTTACACCATGCCCAATGCTACCAGAAGCGAGTGGCCCGTGCATATCAGAAGAAGGTTCGGCCCAAAAATTTTGAGCCTAGTGATTTGGTTCTACTCGCCATTCATTTACCGGATGCCCGGGGAAAGTTCAGGCCCAACTGGCGTGGACCATTTATTGTAAAAGAAGCCCTGTCAGGAGGTGCTGCCATTCTTGAGAACATGGATCAAGGGGAGTAGTCAGAGCTTGTTAATGCATCCTACCTGAAAAAGTACTACCAGTGATCCTTAGCCAATCCCAAACCTTGCATCGTGAACCATGCATCTCTATAGTTTACGTTTTTCGCATGCTAGTATTTTAAGTTACTACATCCAAACATTATAAAAATCATATCATATGCACTGTATTTTCTTTTTGTTTGCATTGTAGTTACAAGCATCACCATTGCCCGATGAGGAAAATCGGAAAGCCAACCTGCTTAGGAAAGAATTTTGATCCTCCTCATATGTTACTACTTTGGTGACCTAGGGAGTGAGGGAGTGATTATCCATGAAAATTGGATGAAGTGTACAAATTCACAAGGAGCCTATACCTCCAGAGGGAGAGAAAAATGATAGGTTGTGATTGAGTGTGAGCCAAAAAAAGAAATAGTCTTTGGAGCACAAAAGAAATAAGAAGATAGAAGTTGCGGATAGAAGTCGGCTCCAGTGAGAGAGGCATGCAAGACGACTCTATCCCTATCACACAACTTGGAGAGGAGTTGAAGCATACACCAACAAAGCCTACAACATTTATAAAGGGACTAGCCACCCCTTTTCATCAAAAAGAAAGAGAGCAGCCATCCCCCAGCTTAGGTGTTTATTACCTCCAAGTAGGGATAGTGTAGGTCAACATGCCTTTGAGGGAGTAAAAGAAAAAGGAATCATTAAAAAAAATAGGTGTAGGGCCTTAAGCGTTTGGTGCGGAGTCCATGTTATCCTAAAATGCTGTCAAGTGACAGCCATAAATAAACATAGGGATCCAGATAGCGCCATGTGAGTTGAGGACATTCTAGTTCCTTGTAGCAGGCAATAAAGGCTTCCTTGGCGCTGAGGGCACCAACATTTACAAAATCATGCATAGATCTTACTTCCGTCTTATACTTCTATAAATCATTTAGCATTTAGCATTTTAAATCATGCATTCTTTTGCATTTGTTGCATCACTTTCCAAGGCATTTGTCCATATTTCAACCAGTGGCATGCCAGCTGCCTTTTTGAGTTGCAATATTGGCAAAGAAGGGAGTTTCAATCGAGGGTGTGTTAACTGCTCCTTGGTTGGAGATAGGGCCTTTGACTAGGGGCATGCCAGCTGTCATTCTAAGTCAAAAGACTCACTGGGACAGTGCTATTAGGAGCATACGGACAGACATAGTCAGACCAGAATCTGAAATGACACAGTATGCAAGCAAAATTGTCTTTTATTACAGCCCATCAGTTGTACAAATTTGCTTATGTAATGAATGTGGACCAAATATATTCAGTCAACTCTGGGCCTTTTTGAGCTGCCAGCTCCTATAAAGGAAGTGCCACTAGGAGGAAGCTCACTTATAGGCCAAGTTTCTTGAATTTCAGCCTCATACTCTACTGTGCAATCTGAGCCTTCAGTAATGACGAGCCCAGAATATTGAATGCCAATACGCATCATGCGGGCCATCTCAGAGGTCGTCACATCAGAACTAGGAATGTAACTTTTGAAGCAGTTGGGCATAGGGCTTTGCTCGATCGAGTCTTGGCAAAAGCCGAATTGACGAAGAACACAGACAGGATGGTATTCTACGCCGCCCGTTAGCCCCGGAAGGACAACAAGTCGCATGTCGCTATAGTTAAAG
Source organism: Posidonia australis (assembly GCA_024699735.1). Lineage (NCBI taxonomy): Eukaryota > Viridiplantae > Streptophyta > Magnoliopsida > Alismatales > Posidoniaceae > Posidonia > Posidonia australis. The sequence goes on from JAMKQA010026120.1 coordinate 10,480, forward strand.
AAGACAGTGAAGGGCTTCGAAGTTGTAGATAGAATACGCCAAACTACAGTGTCCTTGGTGAGGTTTCGCAGTCTGTTGCACAGATCATGTACGCCTGGAAGGGTGCGTGAATGGTTGGTACGACTGTAGGATTCAAACACTAAATGTTGAGGGTGCAGGACTGCCATCCCCATATGGCCAGCGAGCCAAACCTGGCAAGGGAAAACAGGGCCTAGTTAGCGGCACAACAAATCACTGAGGTAATATTATTAACTTACTTGCACTTAGGCGCCGCAACCATTGAAATGCCTGGAACATTTTAGGGCTCGGTCCAAGTCGACATAAGTTTCCGCCAGAAGAATGGGAGCAAGATCAATTTGGCGGCTGATCATCGCCAAAGCTATTTCTGCCACCTCAATGGCAACTGTCATCCGACTGTGGCTGAAGATTAGCTCTCCAAGGAAGCGTACCACAAACCTGTAAGGCCACAAGCTACCTGAGGATAGACGGGTGCTGATAATCTTGTCAAAGTAGTCCAGGCGCAGCATGATAGCCGACCCGTCCTTGCAAATGAGGCTTTTCTCGCAAACACTTCAAGACAAACTGGTCAGTTGGCTCAAGACTGAAGCGTAGCTGTCGCAGCGCAAAAAGATAGGCGGAGACATGTATGGCGACAGGCCACATATCTGTCGGACTTCTTCCAAAGAGAGAGTCAGCTCTGTCTGTCCAAAACGGAATGCATGGAAAGCAGGTTCCCAGAATCTAGCTACAGCACATAACAAATGCCAGTTCACTTCCACTTTAGCAATATTCAGTAACGAGGATGATATGCCCCAAATCCGTAGTTGCTCACAATCTGCAGTAGTCAATGCATCAATCTATGCTCTCAGAACATCAGAGCAGTATCTCGGTGTCACCATGATTGGGTATCCCTGTGGAAATGGTCTTGGGTCAAGCTATGGCAGGAAAATGCAGGATCGAGTCTAGGGCCAATAGACATGATTTGTCAAAGCATTTTCTCATGGTAAAAAACAAAAAGAGCAAGTAAAGATTGCAAATCAGAAAAAAAGAAGAAGAAGAAATCAGAACGTGCAACACCTCCCCTTACGTGATGTGAAAATATGCATCAAGAGATTAATTTATCTTGTTTTCTGCAAATCTAAGATGTGATGGGACATCAACTTATGTAGCCTTTTGGCAATATATGAGATGTGTACAAGGCCTAAAAAATAAGAGAAATCGGAATATTCCTTCACATGGTTTGATAAGAATAGATATATGTTTTTCCTTCCATGTAGCTGGATGTGAAGGAATATAAACAAGAAGATTTAGCATGGAGATATATGCATATGTGAAGAATCATCACAAGGAGGAGGATAACATACCATTGTAATGAAGGAGAGAGCGTAGCCGACACCAGAAGAACAGAAATAGAGCTGCAGGAAGGATTGAAGGCTCGTGAAAGGTTTTCGCAGTAGAGAAGGTGGTGGATCTCGGTGGGAATGTGAGATTATATAGGGAAAAAAAGAAAGGGTTGCAACAGAAAAGGCAGGCAAACTGGCGATTTTCCTGGGTGCACCACTCAGGCGCACAAAGATAGCGCACCTAAATGGCACACTTTCGTGGCCCACAAACTAGGCGCGCCATGGTAGCGCACCTAGCCGGCGCACCGACTGGTGGACATTGGGCAGAACCTCCCCTAAAATGTTAAGCTTGCCCAAATCGGCGCCAATTCTTGAAACATGCACAACAACATACATTCCACATAGAGACAAGCACCCAAGAAGATGGTTGCATTCCAAAGTTAGATTTGCATTCATGAGTTTTAAAAAACAACACAAAGTACATTGTTTGAGATTCAAGTTGTATCAATTACACAAGGACTAGCAAACAAAAAAAGAAGAAGACTGAAAAAGAAAGGAAACAACTACTCCTCGTTTGACTCCTCCTCATCAGATGGTGCCTCCTGGAAGCTCTTCGCCTAGAGTCGAGCCCCTCGCCGGATGATCCGACGCGAACACTGGGCAGCAGCAGCAGCTTGCATGCAGGCAGCAGAACTTAGGATCCTCTGTGAAATCTCTGTGTCAGAGAGGTCCTCCTCAGATGCTTCCAAGGTGAACTCTCCACTGGTAGCCACGTTCACCTCGTGAGCCAGATAGTCTTACTGTCAAAAGAATGTTAGATTTATATCAGTGGCAAGTATACTGTTAAAAGAAAGTGGCAAAAGCAAAAAGGGGAAGGGATACCCGAAGGATGTTCCGCCAGCGTAGTTCCTGCACGAGTTTGCAAATATGTCAGGTGAATTTATGAGGGAAATAAGGTGATATATATCAAAATAAAGGCACATACCCTTTTCCGCCTGATATCCTTATAAAAAGAAGCAAATTGCTCCTCGAAGCCTTGTGAAAGTAGAACAAATGTCAGATTTGTCCTTTTGTATGAAATAAAGTTTTCAAGCAGAAATTACAACAATTTACGTTGACCCAGTTGGAGCCATACCACATTCTGCGTTGGCTATCGCGCACGGCCTCCTAAAAAAGGTAGGGCTTCCCGACCCACCTATACCAAGCTAAGTAGTCAGTATAGTTGACTTTTCGAAGAATTGTCTATCTTGAGAAGCCACAGTAGCAGCGTGCTGACACCTAGCCGTAACACGAGACGGGACCGGGAGATCCATGTTTGAAGGAGAAGGGGCAGGAATACAGAATTCGTTCAGCACCTGGTGCCTCATGCCCCCTAAGAGGAAATAGGCTGACTTTATCATGCAATAGAACTTCACTTGCTTGTCCATCAGAACACGGTCAGAGTTCAAAGGTGCCCAGTTGAAGTCGTCATATTTGGAGAATGGGCGCAAGTGAACCTGTTTGCAGCAATAGACAATTATAAGCAGTGCGGGCATATATGAACATGCAAAAAATAAAGTCCAAAACATAAAAACTTACGTCCTCAAGCTCTACCAAATCCAACAGATATTAGTAGGACTCGTAGCTGTAGACCCCCGCAACAGCCCAGTGGTCAGGCTCGACCCACTGGCGAGGGAGGGGGAGAAGCTCGTCACGGAGGTGGCCAAAATCGTGTCCCCGTGTAATGCATTCCATGGCCCAGTACTAGCAACAGCAAGCAAAAGAACAATTAATCAGATATCATCAAAAAGGGAAATTTTGCAAAAAGAAAGTAAAATACTTATAGTGAGCAGGGGATACAGTCCCATGTAAGACCGATGACCCAGCCTAGCTACATTATCAAGCCCGCAGATCAGCCAAATGTAGCTAGCTCTAGCCTAGTCATAGTGATCAAGGTACTCCAAGTTGGTTAGATATGCTAGCCAATTCGCATGAATGCAGTAAGCGGAAGAATCACAGAAGATCATCGCTAGTAGATCCAACAGGAAGTGCCTGAGTGCAAAATCCGCATCGTCACTAACCGACTCTAGGTTGGGCTAGAACTGGTCCCACTCTCTAAGCCACCCCACAGTGATCATATGTTTCCCCCTAGGTGGCTTTGGAGGAACACAACCTAAAAGCGCAGGGGCCAGATGCATCCCGCGTGTGGTCTCTCCTATGATCGGCTTGTCGCCGAATGGGAGACCCGTCAGCAGGGCCCACTGGTCAGGTAGGACGGTCAGCCCTCCGAATGGGAAGTGGAAGGTATGCGTCTCGAACCTCCATCTCTCAACTAAAGCCTGGAAGAAGTTGTAGTGGCCGTGGATGGCTGGAATGCCGAGTAAGCCACCAAAAGGGGACCGGTGGAGCAGAAAGTCCTGTAAAAACTCGGGTAAGCGGTGAAAATGATCGAGCATAGAGGCCCAATGACATCGTATCACCCGGTTAGCATTGCCAACCTGAAATAGTAACAGCAGAATAAATACATGATCAGACAAGTAGTGGTGTTAGAGCCAAAGCATGCTAACAAAAAAACAAAAAGAAGAAGAAGGGAATGAAATAGTTACCATGAAGTCGGGGCTCTCGCAAATATGATCGTCGCTGAGGAGTCACCCCACAATGTTGCCAGACTCCTGAAAGTACATTTGCTAATAAAGATGTTGGGTTTATGTCATATATACAGGTTATTCCAGTTTAGCTTACCTTGATGAGGACAGCAGGTGTAGACACCCCGATTTTGAGGTGACTCATAGATGAGCTTTCCAGATGTTGCTTTGGAAGTGGTTGACCCTTGAATCCTATTAACCAAATCACAACCTATAGTAGGCCCGCAGCCCAATTAGAAATCCAGACAAGTAGGGGAGAGCACCTACCTAGCACACCTAGCTAGTACACCTACCTAGCACACCTACCCGGCGCACATACCAGGCGCACATACCAGGCGTCCAATCATTTCTCAGGCTGCTGGCTGCTGGCTTTCCACCTCCCATGGCTGTTACCTCTACCAGCGAATATGCCATGGAATCTTCCAGGCTTTTCGTCTACGAGGCTCCTTGTTGTCCTACGAGTTACCCATGGAAAATCCCTATAT